>CANTFL010000393.1:0-82124 GCA_947650285.1 Hyaloperonospora brassicae | reverse complement strand
CAGCTTTTCTCTCGGCATGCCAAAAAGTCGGGCGCTCCGCTCCCACTGATCCCGACCGATTGTTCAGGGCCGTAAACAATCGGCCTGGTACACTCCTATGCCGTTTCATGCGACACGTCTGCGCTACGAGCCGGGCCGATTGTATTCCCGATGTACCACTCCAGAGGTCTCACGTTGATGCTTACTTCGACCGCGAGATAGAAAGTCGCCAGATGACGACAGCATGAGACGCCACGACGGTACCGTTATGACGCGCATCGACCTGTCGAAACTGAGGGCCCTGAGGTCGTTGGTGTAAGTGGAAGTCGATGCTGACGCTCGAATGTGGCTCAGTAATCCTGTGCGGTTGTCGTGCAAATCCACCTGTTTATGCTGACGATATTGCAAAAAAGTGCTACATCTAGTCGGCGTCCTGATCGCATCAGTGTGGAATCCAGAGATCGTGGGGCTGGAAGAAAGACGTCAGAATCATTGGCCACGACAGCTTTGATGGACCAGCTGCATGCCTGTGGACCTGTTTGTGGTACCCCGTCCTTTGTACGAACTTGACTGAACGGCTCTGCTGGAGTCCGATTCGCAGTCATTCCAGAACTCACTCACTGCACACCACGAGCGATCGCGACACCACTGCGGAATGCGCGTTTTCTCTTCGCTACTTTTGACATCTGTTGCCGTTGCGGCATGCGTCACTGGCTCACTGGAAACGACTCGACCCAAGTCGATGGATGTCAACCCTTCGTCGCGTGTTCATACTACAGCTGACACTTACGGCGCTGGTCCTACCGATCGGCTACTGCGGACGTCCGACAACGCGGATGACGAAGACAGAGCCATACCACCCGTCCTGGCGACAACAACGACCAAGGCTCTGCCCGCCGTGCGGCAGGTGTCGAAGACCGGAGAAAAGGTCCTTTCGACGCTTAAACGGCTGCCGCAGAATGACGGGAAAACCATCGATGTCCTGCGCCAAGCTTTCGATAAAATTCCGACTGCTCACAGGTCTCCGCTCCGGACTTTTATTCTGAGGCGCAGAACGCGCTGAAGGTGTCAGACGTCAATGGCTACTGATCGTTTTTGAGAACGACGAGCTCGAGGGATCGTGGAGGAGATGTATTCCAGGCCCTGGCTCTTTTCTAACGAAGAGGCACGAGAGGAGGCGTTACAGCAAATTGTCTTCGTACAGGTTCGAATTGCACGAAAACAAACGACTAGCAACCTTGGCCGCAAAATTGTTCGAGAAGAAGAAGCAATTGATCAACCGCGGCGTTCCCATAGAGGAAGTGATATTGGGGCTGGAGCTTGAAAAAGAGACGGCCTACATTTTCGCGACGCCAAAGGTGGAGTTGTTGAAGCTGATAGTCAAGGCACACAACGAGAAGCAACAGGCCAGCTTAAGCCTCCTGGATGCCTTCCTGATAGGCCTTGGTAGCGAGGGTGAGGTCGCGCGCACTCTGGAATTTGTCGTCGCTTGGTAGGGTCCACGGAGACACAGCCGAGAGATTGCAACTAGAGTCTGTTCAAGCGCTGGTTGTTGACTGATAAAAAATCTCCTGATGATGTCGTCGCGACATTGGTGCATGAAAGACTCGGGGACTGGAAGGCATTACGCGGATAGACGCATTCGATTGTTTATCAATACATCAGGCACTTCAACAGTGCGTACCCCAAATCCGAGACAGATGTCGTTACATGTCTGAGAAAGTACGTCAGTGAGCGAGATTTGGCGATTTGGATTGCTCAAATGGAGGCACCGTACAAGGAATTCTTCGCTGAGTTTCAAACCTTTGATGCGACCATGGTTGAAGGCCAACGAGGCGCCCAGAAGATCTGTACGCGAGAGGTCTTTGAGCCCGTAGCTGTCGACGAGGTTGATCACGTGAACAGGATCATCTCGGTATACCAGAAAAGATTCAAAGTGCAGAACGAATTGGCGAAAAATATTGGCCGTCCGCTCCCGACGACAGCTCGACAACCCTAACGAGGAAATGAGACTCGAGGGAGGCCGAGCAGCTGCAAGTGAGAGTACAGGCTCGGCTAGCGCAGTGCAGAAACAGAGAACGTAGCAATGGATGTAGCGGCACCAACGCGTGCGCTTATCTGTAATCGATCGTTCTGTTCACTCAGCAAGGTCTCATGTTCGTTCGTTATGCGCATCTATTTCCAGCTTGACTTGTCGCGATTACTGCAGTACACTTGAGTAACGCTGACACTTCCGAGAATATCTAGGTTGAAGTCAATAGCTTCTCATTCGAAGGTCCGTGTACACATTTGTTGGCAGCGCATACAAGCACTGTAGTTGGCATGCCACTAGCTTTATGTATTGCAGTGGTCAGTGCAGAACACGTTCACGTCTCTGGGCAAGCTGCGACACATCCGCTTGCTCGTCGACTTGCCGCAACGTTGCCATCGATTTTGACTTCTTTTCTGTGTCTGTGTCATCGCACAATGCTTGCTGTTCACTTGCTATGCTTTTGACTTTGTGCCGTAAGGGTGGCGCTGGCGTCACCAAGCTTGCTGGCGGTACTTGTCCTGAGCGCAAATGCAAATGCTAGATTGCTCTGCATACTAAACGGTGCATTTGCGTTCTCGAGGGGCACGCAGAGACGTACCGAGCATGCCTGAATGTACTTATGGCCATGTTTGTCATCAGGGCCGACAAGTTTGCCCATGGTGAGAGCAGACGCTTCGATTCCAGCAGAATTGTTTCGTGGCTGGCCGAAAGTGATTCAACGCTCAGGCCCGTTATGACAAGCACTCTGCTGAATCGACGTTGCTGTCGAAGCACAACATTGTGTCATCGATGTCACCGGATGAAAAGCGTCGAGCAGGTACAAGTAAAGCGCGGGCAATGCTTTGATGACCATCTAAATTCCAGCACCATGTCGTCACATCCACGCAACAGTGTCGACTTCACGAACCTCACGCGTACGGCACACGCCTTATATGTGCTGCATGGCTCAGACGAAAGGGCTTTGACACACAGATGCAGCCACTCAGGTACATCATCGCACATGACATCAAGTATCTCTGCGACCTCACAACCGCCTCACGCGAGTTGCAAACGATGCTGTTCTCGTGCTCTCAGCTCTATTGACATTGCTTGCAATTTGCTTACCACAAGCTGGTATTTGCTCGATAATGATAGTCGATGTGATGCTGCGACTAATGTTACCAGCTGCAAGCAATTCACGGTCAGTTTGATGCCAAAGCAGAGCAAACAACAAACTCGCTAGATATCACGCTTGACCATTTGACGAGTCAAATCTCGCTCTACCCTCCACATCATGTGCCAGAAACTCCCACACAAAGGCCTTCCATTCACTACACCTTTCTCTAACTTCTTTTACAGATCACACCGACCCGTAGACGAGAGCTCTTGATACGCGCAGCTCTTGCCACTAAGTACATCGAGACCGCTGAGTCCACAACGTCCTGCCGGTTGAAAACTCGGGCACATTGCTTACTACACCGTCACATTTGACAACAGGCGTGAATTGGTACAGGCACGTCACGTTGATACAGCATTTCCAATCAGCGTCAGCGACAAACGGGTGTTCCATTCGTCTTGGACATTGTATGGTCCAGAGCCGAGTTGCTTTGCTGCGTGACGTCAAATCAAACCGCGCAGGAGCAAACGAGCATCCTCGAACAAACCCAGATGGGAATCGAAGTGGCGTCCAGCAAACTGTTCTCGGGCTTTGTGATCGCGATACACGTTATTGTACGTGTGCGAATGAAAACTGCTGGTGCGAGCTGCGCTAATAAGATGCGAGCGCGGACTTTATCGAAACGCACTGCACGCTGAAGATAAAGTGCAGAACGCCAAAGTTGTGAAAGACCGTCACATGATATGGCTTCGCTCAGTCATGTAAGCATACCGCAGCCCCTTCACCAACGGGTGATCTACGCCCTGCAAGATACGCCGTTCCGTCTTTCTGTGCTTCACTAAGTTCTTTTGCGAACGCTGCGACTTTCCCGAGGACGATCATAGCGTACAACTTGCCACTTCGCGGCCAGTAACAAGTGCAGTCTGCTACGGAGTCACGCCCATCGCCACCATTGAGCGAGCACTTAGTACCCGCGTGCCCTTTTACGGTTGCTGCACCATTCGTCAAACAAGCGTCCCTTTGCCAAACGCGCCGCGACAAACGCACATGAGCATGTCGACATCGTCAATTGTGACTATGTGTCGCACTCACGCCGCTTGATTCCTGAATAGCACGTCTCGTAGCATGTTCAGCAGCTGGTCCAGCAGTACCACACCAAGTGCCTAGAGGTGGACGGACTGATTCCGCAGTCGTCGAGTGTTGATCCCGCAAAAGCTTCTACCAGCTCGCAACTGACTCTTCGTGTCCTTCGGCTTCCAGTTTCTCACCATCCTCCAGCAATGTCGTTCGATAGAGTTCGTGTGCAGCACGACACTGGAGCTCGTAAGGTGCAGCGACCGCAGAAGGTGATCGCAGTGACGGCACACGCCGTCTCTCGTACCTCTTTGGTCGTATTCGCGCGCACACGACCCTACAGAAAAGCACATACAAGCGAACGGTGGCAGCTGCTTCGCCGCACAACTTGGTCGAGTGCGTGACGACCGCGCGACGCGCTCACCAAAAGTACATCGCCACTGCTGTCGTCGTTTATGCGGGACTTGGATCATTTCTGGGCCAGACGCTGTGCCACAACGAGTGCGTGTCCTGCACGACGTGGCCAGTCGTTTGGCCTCTCTGCCCCCGAGAGCGACACGTCTGTGCTACGACCCAAACCGAAAGAGTTCATGTGCCCTTGGTACCGATTGGAAAAACAAGAGACCTCTAGAGCTCGTACTCGGTACGCAAGCAATTCTTCTGCTGTATTCATAGAGCAAGTTTAGAAACCAGCAGTAGTGCTGTGCAAAAGTTAAGAAACCAGCACCAGTTCTAAAACAAGACCACGTAGAACGTATATGATGGGTACCACACAATGCTTACCTGTCAGATTGTACGAAACTGCGTAATTGGATACAAGACTTTTCAATTAAAGGGTCCGTTAGTTGAATCTCATTGGGCACACTTTATTTGCCAAACAGACATTTCACTGTTCGTTTGGCGACCCACAAGCGCCGACGAAGGCGCGGCCGACGAAGACCTCTGCGTTGCCCGTTGTTGGCTCTCTCATCCTCGCAGGAAGCAATCCCTGTAGCAATAAGGTTTAAGTGTAAATGTTACATTACATGCACGTGATGAGAAAAAGGTTACTGACTTAATGTTAGATTTTGTGCACGTGACAGAGGAGAAGACGCAGCTCGCGATCAGGAGACTGCAGACAAGACAAAATAATGTATGTAGGTACGTAAGTCGACTTACTTCGCTATTTAATTTATCAATCCTATCGATGTGCTGTATGTCTCAGTTTGTTTAATGTCTGCAACGTGTAATATAAATGACGTTATAAAGATCGTAAATACCTACTTTTTATTCAATGCATGTCGATCATGAAGAGTCAGCGCCAGTCCTAGTACGTATGAAGTGGTTCGGACGTCGATGTTACTAATTTCACTTCCAGAAATCAAATTGAAGATCTGAGCAGGTTGCAAAGCGAGGGAAAGGCGAAAACCGCGCCATGACTGGCGCGATCGGTGAGCGCCGAGCTGCGCGATGTATTGTGTATGTGTAAAACACATATAGGAATTTTCATGATTAAAAAAGCAGTATTTGCAAGTACAGGTAGAAACACGTGTTATTCAACGTGCCGTTTAGTTTTAACGCTTATGTTTCACACACATTGTTTCATGTACATGTAAGCAATGTGTGATACCAATATAATTATATATGGAAAGCCTATTTATAGCAACATTACAGCAAATGTAATGTTATATAAATTATTTCTATAGTTATGCACAGCACATTAATTCATTATGAAGGCAATTGAGCCAAGCGGGTGGCATAAGCCCGAGGTTGTGTCTAAGATCACTGTATTCGTCACGAAGACTGAAGCCGGATTAACAGTAGTTGTCGGGTCACTTAATTCAATAAATTTTGCTTCAAAATCGCTTTTTTGTTCCATCGAAGTCGCATGGCGTCGACATGTTATCTTGTGATGCTCCGCTTGAAAGTAATAGTGGTATTTGTAAGTAGCTCCAGAGTTCGAATTCCCAGAGCTACTAATATGCTTTTTTGTTACCGTCCAATTTTTATATAATATGGTGGTGGATTTAGCATCACTAGAAGTGGTCGATTGCTGACAACCAATTCAATCGACCTCCTTTAGCAACCCTTGCTCAAAACATTTGACCAGGTGCGATGGATGATAAGCTGCCGTTATCTCTATGGTAGACCCATTAGCGTTTAATAAGGCGACAATGTGGCTACAAAAAAGCCGCATGTGTATGTAAGTTGAATATGAGAAACTTAAAACTTCGACATGAATGCGCCGAGATATTGCGTAGTCGTGCTTCGAGGCAAACTATATAGTGGAGGACGACCGCGCGACTTGATTTTTTCCACAGCTGCTTGTTCCTTTTTCCAAAGAGACCGTTCACGAGAAGTCAGAGTATGTTTTTCTGCTTCCCATTTTTTCATGTAATCTTGACGCATACAAAAAATTCTTATAGACGCCTGCGTTAAAAATTTTGTTGCCTCTTAAGGCGCAGCATCGAGAAAACCATGGAACAGCATGGCATTGTTATCGCTTTTGACATAGTTGGTAGTGCGCAACCCTAAAAGAGAACATGTAACCATTGGCAGTGCAAGACTGTCTTTTCGATGCGTACTTGTAGCCGAATCTGTGCCTGACGTCGTCAAAATTAATAAAATTTATATTTTCTTTAAAACTTTCACTTATGTATTCTCAAGAACAGTCCAATACATAAGATCAATACTCTCCACGTATGCGGCAACATCATTTTTTAACTTCGTTCGCACACCTTACGAGCAGCGTTTTATTCATCTCGGACTACGCTGATAGTATTTTCCACGCGGCATTGTCGAAGTTTCTCCCACAAAATCCGAGATTTTGTTGAATACCGCGCAAAATGTGCAAGGCACAAAACTTAATCTGGAGTCTGATACCTATGATCGCGTACAATTGTTTCACGGCATCTTGTATCTTTCCACCATCACACATATCGCGATATTGACTAAATTTATTCCAGCCGTAATCCAATGGATTCAAAAACTATCAAATGTTGTCCTTTTTCTACACATTCACGAAGATAGTATTTGATAAAACGATTTGTCCATTCCCGTCTCAACCAATTGGAGAAAGTATCACGCCATTATATTTGTGATGGCGCGATTGCGTAATATCGAAGCTAACTACAGGCACGTGATAAAGGTGGCTGCTAACAGACACTATAAATGCCCCAAAAATGTGAAAATCGATTGGATTTATTACGTTAACTTCCACAGTGCTAGATCGGTTTATGCGCTTCAGTTCAATAAAATGTGAAGCTATAAAACAAAAGAAGACTTACATTCGCCTTCATCTCTTTGAAGACGGCTTCTTTGGCTTCGTAGATCTTGGTTTGATACATTTCGAGAAAAGTTCCGTCACGGACACAAATAAGAGCCACAATTTACTTGCGCTTGATTCCCTTGACCTGTCAGGCGGCGGCATTAAATGTGGGTAGAGGATTGATTTGTCGTGATAAAGGCTTGGCAGTCACGAGTCATACGTCCGAGTGAATTATTGATCAGCCTTGAAATATAGTGCGCAGAAGATGCACCCTTCCGTTGTCGCCTCGCCACGCGGAGTACCCACGGGCACTCGTCTTGTAGGCACACATATGTCTTTCTCCCACCAATACACATTTTAATCTTGCACTATTTATTACAATCAAAATAGTAATTTTGTATGAACATAGTAGTACCAGCGCCCGTCTAGAACATGTTTCCATCGATTGTACATTGATATCGTAAATATCATCATGTTATTCATCGTCACTTTAAGAAACAACTTCGTGATTTTATTTATGTTAGTACATTAATCTAACTTTATTACCACACGTCAGAAAAATAATGCGTGTTTTTCATCATTTATGTTCTACGTTCACTCGTCTCCGAGCTGGTTCGAATTTCTTTCGTTTTGCATCATTCTACTGCTGGATTCTGGTTCTTTTCGTACGAATTCGGTCATTTACTGTTGTCTTGTTTGTTGAACGAATGCACTCGTGGAAATTTGAGAAGAAGTTGAAGTGATATATATATATATATATATATATATATATATATATACAATCAATTACTCCATTTGTCAATACTTCAGTATTTTTGAACTGCTACTTGACCATGACCTAATGGCGTCCGTCTTCCTGCTCATGTCATACGCCGACACGTATTTTAATCATATCGTACCATCCCAACGGTGAAGTTGTCACCTTGTCGATTCGTCTATCAAGCCCCGTCTATCCCAGTTCCATCCTCGAATCATCTCTTCCCGTTTTCACATGGCAAGCTGTTACACAACCCGCCAATCAGGTAAGACCGTCATATGTTATAGCCGTTGACTATAGAAATGTAAGACATGTCAAACACGGTCGTTTTCAACATTTATACAAATGGGGAAGCGAGACTATCTGTTAATGCCTAGAAGGCTCCACCCTCGCAAGTATGTACCGTTTTCAGCGTTTACGATAATGTGATATTCTATTGTTTGTTTTTTGCAGGAATGGCCCTCCAGTGCAGTGGTGCGGTAACCTATATTTTAAGATAAAAGTGCCAACGAAAGCCCGCCGTCTGGAGCAACAATATGCTCTGGGGTTTCACTAAGTAGCTGATGGTGCTTTTTGATCCGGCGTACAGTTATCTTAACTTCCACTATACCGCAAAGATGGGATACCTGTCTCTTTTTTGCAAACATTGTTTACGGCCGAGTCTATAATATCAACGAAATAGTTGTTCTATCACCAAAGGCCCAACGAATGGTCGGTCCAGCGTTCCTAAGAAGTGACAATATTCATTAAAAATTTGCGATTTGAAACCTCATCATTGTAGTGAAAAATCAACCTTGTAGTGGAAGTTGTAGGATGTCATTGAGAATCGACTTGGTGGTCCATATGACTCAACATTTATATCGCAAAGCGCAAAATGGCATTATATTTTGAAATTGCGTCAAGAATCGATGTCACCTCTAAAGATTGAAAAATTCACCACGTAATCACGAAGATAAAAATGCGCCACTTGATCAGTATACAAATGATGCACATCACAATTATAGCATAAATTTTTGCTTCACATGAAATATGATTATAAAAATAGAGTAGCGTCCAAATCAGTATAAAGCAAAAATCGAAGTAGAAAGAAATCAAAACGCCCCCCTTTATAGGTTTTCTAAATTTGTACATGAAATATAATTTGAATGGTACAGATTTAATGGCAATGTTTGTTTCACCACCATTTATTGACGTGTTTACATTTAGAATTTATATCCGATCATCCTAAAAAGTTTTATTCATATTGACTTAAGCTTTAGTTTTTGTTATTTACAACTTAACGCGCAAGATTACACGTGCGTTGACACTTCAATAGTACCTATGATCTCTTTGTCATTCTATTAAAAGTACTTTTAATTCGAAGTTATTTAAGGCCACATAATTCGACTTAACGCTATATGTGGATATCTTCTTGTGGTATCATTATGATTCGATTCTTTACGACACCGTCGTGTAAAAGTAAGATACAATTTCTATTGCCAGGGTCAGCGTGATGCTGGTTATAAAATTTGTTGTCTTTTGCGGTACGACGGTAAGAAGGGTAGATGCGAGCCCTTTAGTTTTTTTTACAGCGAAATATACATAGGAAATTGCTAAATTTACACCCCTTTTCCTTGGATTTTGAAGCTTCCTTCAAAATCTTATTTATAAAACCGTAATCCGGTTTAAGATTTAATTTCTGACAAAGGTATTACTCATTAATTTAGGACATTAATTGGCCTGTAATACGTAAGAAATACATAAGGTACTACTCACGCATGTATCTATTTACAAGTGTCAGTATCGTTAAATACGTTTCGGAAACGATAGGGCGCGTGGCTCGAGGCGCAAATATCTGTCATGCGCGCGCAAAATGCCAAACAAGACGAGCAAATAAAGCACACGACAAGCATCCGACGCCACCGTGCCGTCTGAAGTAACAAATGCGCTGGTCTGGAAGTCGATTTGAGATTTGCAATTTTTTTGCACGTGTTTAAATGGCCTCTGTCCATGCGCGCAGTGATACAATTTCTGGGTGACACGAGACAAAACGAGTTGTGGAACTTAATCAGAAGAAGAAACGAGAACGCACAGCAGCACTTGTGACAGTGCGCAGCAATCGAAGTGGAAACACGCAAAATGTGCGCGGCAGGTTTAATACTAAAGTGGTCGTACAAGAGTTGCGCTGTAACGGACCGAGCGACGTCCACTGCATTCTATTAACACAATACAAAGCTCACTGAAACGTTAATCGCTTCGATTGCGACAGCACTGTAGCGTCTGAACCGTTCGTGGTCAGGTCACACAGGTGAATATGGACGGAAATGGCCATCGAATGCGATCGCTTTGTCTGCAGGTAGTAGCGACTCTCGTACAGATCAATTACTCTGTAGTGTTTACAATACACATAGCAGCACATGCACTGCGTATGTTGGCAGCTACGTGGTGTAGTCATTGAGAGAGAGGGAAATGGAGAGAGAGAGAGAGACTTTGTATGACGACATCTCAGCTCAGATGTTTTGGATACGAGTGCAACAAACGCATGCAGCGACTGACGATCCGGTCAAGTGCATGCTGACCACCTCGAGAAGGAACTGTTACCTGCATTCCAGTTAATTAGCTTTCAATTTGCAGCATGTGAACAAGTAAACGACAGTGCCAGTTCGTGTGTATCTATATTCGACGTCATCGTTTCACTGCGAGATACTGACTCGACCTCAAGATCAGTTTTCTGCACGTGCTACAGCACTTGTCTATCCACGTGGATAATGTCTTGGACCGGAGGCGGTGGTTTGCATGAAGGGCGCCTTGCAATCTCAACTTGACGGTCCGAAGACCTCGTGAGCCATTTTTTTGTAGCAGCAAAGAATGCAGCAAAACACTCGCTGACACACCTTACCGAGAAGCTCATACGCGCTTATCTCCACATAGTCACAGTCACTTGCTGTACTTGTGCCGCCGAGATGAACGTCTCATGAGGAACATACGGGTAGCACGGACAATAGAGAGGCAGCGGGGAATGCAGTTGTGATCAACTGTCCTCGAATGAATCTTTGTATCGTGACGTTTACGCTTGACGAGGTTATGTTCCAAATTACAAAGTACCCAGTGTCGATCAATCATACAGAGACAAGGGCACAAAGCTGACCGTGCAGATCGAAGCAAAGTTCGAGATGGCAACAACGTATAGTACTTCGCCTCGTATCAAAAAGCGTATCTTTTTCGATGGTATTGATCTAATGTATATATGAACGACAGTTCCTACTTCCGTATCCACGTTGTGGTGGCAGTGGACTTTGCCTCATCAGAACGCGGCTCAAACTTCATCGTGAGAAAAATGTACACTTTGGTCCTGCGTGTGATGGTCAGCGGCGTTCATACTTAGCTGTAGACGGTAGGTTCGTGTGGAATTGTAGCCGTTTCCTCCACTCAAAGCTTAGCTGCTCTTCGTCTCCGTGATGGAAGCAGATGCGGGTTTGTCATCGGAATCCACTTGCTCGACGTTGGCCTCCTGTACCTCGACAGCGCCCTCCAATGTAGCGCCAACATTCGTCTTCTCCTTCTCTATAACCGTCATAGACTCGGCAACGGCTTCCGTTTGCGCGGTAAGCGTCACAGCTTCAGCCTCTCTAAAAACGTCAGACGCAATGGCAAAGACAGCCGTCTCGCCAATTGCAGCGGCTTCGGCAAGCTGAATTGAGTCATTACCCGTCTCGGTCTCGACCTTATATATAAGGTTTGAAGGGAGGGTGTGAATTTAAGAAAAAGGGGTGTGAATTCGGCAATTTCATATATTTATGTATATATATATTAATACAACACGCCTTAACTACTACTATCGGTGCGCATCACTAATTACTGTGAGAACAACTGACTCTAACTTCTAACGTGACCTCTCTCCTTTCACTGCCGACATTTTCCCGTCGCCGCGACCCAATATTCTAACTGCCGTCTCATCTTTAAAATTTGATTCGAAATACAACAACCTCGGGCGCAAACAAAAGAACGTAAAAGACATATGTAAATATTGGTGGACGTCATTACCAATTGCAATCCAGATGTGTTGCTATCGTTAACAAATGATAGCTCTTGATAACTCATATATTTCGTATATATACTTACTGTCGGTTCTAAATGATCGCGTACAGCAGTATGTATTCTTCCCTAGCTAACGGTCGGCTGAAAGTTCTGTATTCGATGCTGCGTCTGCGAATTCTGCTTTACATGATTTTAATTATACACTAAGAAGGTATGAAGTGCGATAATTGTTTTTGCGTCCACGATACGACGTTTAAGAATATCTCAAAATTAAATCATTACAGGAACAAGGTTAAATTTGGAAGTATCTTAGGCCACTACCATTTATGGGCGATTCTCTATCGCTTCAAGATAAGTTTTATATATATCAAGGCTCATGATATTTGCCGTGTGTTCAAAGTAGAGAATAAAAACCGCCGTTCTTGGTGGTTTTAGTATTGTAGAACTAAGTTAATATGTATAAAAAATGATAGATTTAGTGTGTAAGAAACTGTTAAAAACGAGTAAGTTTGTACGAGCACCTTGAACATCCTCTATATTCATGTTCGCCTTGTACAAATTCCGATTACTTTCGTTGTAGTGTATGATCTGTTGATGATACATCACTTTTAATCGATGTCATTGCTCGTTGTAGAGTCAATTGGTAGTATACACATGCTGCAGACCGTGTTTCTTGCAACGTTCACGCCACGACAAATATTATATTTATAAAACCTATCGATATGCGCACAATATAACTTTCTAGGATTTTACATTGATTATCTAATCAAGCGCATATTGTACTTCATTTATTTTCATATGAAAATTAGATTTGAAAACTAGAAAGAATAGAACAAATTAAATTAGCTTTTCACGTAGACTATTTATAAGTAAAGATAGTATGACGTTCTATGCTGATACGCCTGACATATATGTTGGTTGGATGGAACGCATTGAATAAATATTGATTGATTCTGTCCATAAAATTATCTACTATGACTCATCAATAATATACATAAATCACCAACGTTATAACCCTACATCCATGCTAATCTTCTCAATTTCTAAGGACACAATTCAGGATAGTTGTCAGGTTGATACATATATTTCCAACCTATAATAATAAAATACATCAGCCCCTAACAATATTTCTTAACATGAATATGGTTGACAGTATTAGATATATGAATCAATTATAAATACTTTAAAGGTTCAAACGTAAGTATACCTAACATCTCCAAGCAGCCCGTAGTCATCTTTCACCCATTACATAATGTTCGACTATAAATCGATGGGGATATATATCTAATGTTTCTATATTATATTTAACAGTGATTTTAAATGTTTGCAGTCCGCGATAATTTGCCTAAATGACCCATCAATTTAAAAGATGCTACAACTTTGATATTTTATATCTGTTTGTTTTTTTCTATTTTTATTCATATAAGGGCCACGCAACATCGGATCGTAAGAATCAATTCCAAAAGGTAGACAAAATTAAATCGTATATACGCTGTTGATCGATTTGTGGTCAAGTGAGTACGAGTTCTCACCGTTGCATTGGGATGACGGAGTATACAGATTGCATTTTTCGGTTAAGTTTGATGACGATAATGATAAGGAGAATACTGGCTAATATGAGTGACGCAAGATCTTCATCCAAACTCTCGACCCTGACACACTTGTGTTGGCGTGATGATCACAATTGTATTGTGACCCCGACTCTTTAATGGCGCCCGGAAGACCGACAAACGGAGGGTGTACCCCGATTCCGTGCTTTGTGTGTTCTTGCTCGTCTTGTGTACCCGTCGGTGGGGCGGGTTGCGCTCTTCTTGGTGGACTTGAGCTGAAGCTGAACTTGACCGTCTTAGGGATAGGTGTTGATCGGATGGAAATGCTTCACCCGGTCAAACGTAGGTGCGTATCGAGTGAAAATTCTTTACCTGATCGCGTGTATACTTTGGCGCTCTTACAGATTCGCCTTCGTCGAAGTGTGATGTTTGATACGCGAGCCTTCTGACCACTTGATCCGTCTCACGATCTTGAATCCGAACCGTAAGGTTCACTGCGTCCTATCGCAGATGAGGGGGGAGAACTGACGTTCCGCCTGTCCAAACAATCCAAGGGCGAAGTTCGCAGAGACGTGGGTGACTCTTTATTCAACGGGAGGCCAAAGATCCTGCCCGGGTGAAGTCGACGCGTGTCTTTCGTCGCAAATTCAATTCTGTTTAATGTCAACCAACCAATTCCAAACCCTATGACTATGCCTATCTGATCGCCAGGTCAACAGTTGTGCACCGCCTGTCTATGTCATCCATTTTTACCTCATGTGGTCCACAGCAGATACTCCGTAGTGGATCGCTCCACAGCGGATTGCTCCACAGTGAATCTCCCCACAGTGGATCGCAGCAACAGTGGATCGCTGTGTAGTGGATCGCGGTACAGTGGATCGCGGTATAGATCGACACCAATTATGTTATCCACACCTGTTATGTGATTTACACCACCCAGCGGTATCCAGGATAGATGATGGATCAACCTGCGCGACTTGGAAAGTCGTTTCCCATCAATCGGGCGTTTGGTCATATTCCTCGTCCCAACAGGCCCATCTTTGTACGCGCTCCTCCACAATCGCCCCTGCATCGGTGATCGACATACGGTGTCGATCTGCTACGCACCCCACAACGGCCATGGCTCTATCCTCGTCTGCACCGTCCGATTCGTCCGCGCCTCCTAGCGCTGCCTCGGGAACCAGTCAAGCGGTTCCTCCTCCCTCGCCACCGTTGGTCTCTTCGGATGGACCGAGTGCTTCATCTTTGGCGGATCGCGAGAGTGTATTTTAGCAGATTGCGGCGTTTTACCACCTACTGGAACTTTTAGAAGCGGCCGTGACAAATTACCGTGCCTTGGAAGAAGCGTATCGTCGCCAGAAGTTGCAGATCGACGGGCTATAGGCGGAGCTACGATCGTGCATCGGCTTGGCCCCGTGCTTAGCGACTTACGTCCAGCAGCGCTTCACTAGGCTCTGGTACGATAACTAATCGCTTATCCAGAAGACGAATGATTTTCAAGAAGAACTTGGAAGACTTTCGGGCCACGATGACTCGATCCAGATGATGAAGACCGCTAATTTCAAGCCAACGCAGCTCTGGAGCGTGAGAAACCTCGTCGGGTCCGTGAAGTGGCTTCAGCCGAGCAGCAAGTGGAATCGTTGAACTCGCGCCTGCCTCTACTGAGCAAAATCTCGGCAACGATCTTTAAATCGCCACGGAGAAGGCAGCCAAGTATAAACTTTCTTCAAACAGACCAACAAGAAGCTTACGATGGCCACGCCGGTAGTGAAAGATTTGTCTAAGGCCTACAAGGCTTACATACAAAAACACCAGCATGTCGAAGACGAACTTCGGCGGCTGAGATCGGACCTGGCAGATCGAGACACCTAAGAAGATCGCCTTAAAAATTAAATGTTGGACTGGAAGCAGAATTTGTTTTCGGCAGTCCGTGATCGCGACGCGATCCGGGCCCACCTGGTTCAGGTAGGCTCTGGCGATCCCCACCTTCCTCTCGGGGTAATCTCTTGTGCTTCCGAAACCCCAACTACCCACAATCGAACTAGGTCCTGGGAACCCGATCTCCTCGCCAAGCTTCCCCGCGTAGCAAAGGTGGCGCAATATGATATGGAGTCAGAGGCTTTCTGATCAGAGAAGTCTACCGGTAGATCCCTGCGATCAACTCGACCAGTGCGACCCACGCAACCTTCTGGATCTAAAGTAACTTGTCCTAAGTCGGCGCGATCCTCTAGGTAGGCGCAACCTGACAAGTCCCAAGCTTCTTTAGAGCAATCTACTGGGCCGGTGCGATCCACCCACGGTCTCGCAGGTAAAACTAGATTCAACCCCCAGGCAGGATACAAGCGAACGCAGAAGCTACCAGCCAGTCATCTATCATTTTCAGAGACCGATCCCTTCGAATCATCTGATTAAGACACGCTGGATGCTTTGTCTGGATCGCGCTCTTCGTCGCGGCGCCGTGGATTGCCCAAGAGCGCCTCGTCATGTCCAGTATCGACCACTGCTCCGATCCTCGTAGTTCGGATCTCCCCCCAGTCCCGAGTTCGGATCGCTTCAGTTTCACGTAGACATACGTCGCCTGCGCCGCTCCCGGTATCAAAAGTGGATTTTTTTGGCGAAGCGTCCAGTGATCCCGACGGATCACTGGGCCTGCCCAGCGCCTCGAGGGAGGCCGAGAAGGACCTGCTTCCGGCAGTAAATTACAACTGTTTGGTCTCAATTCGGGTAACCCCAGATCAGTGGTTTCGCTGCTATTGCGATCGGTACGCCGGTCCCACGTCCAAGTGCATTCGTGGTCGGCACGACGTACAAGTTTGACTTGCGTGGCGGAGTTAAACGTGGAAATCCTGCTCAAGCACTTGAAGCAGCCAAATGGATTCATATCCACGACTCCCATAGCTCCTTGATCCAACTCTGCGCTACCCCAATCCGAGTGAATCCCGCGTTTGTTCACTTCTGCACAAGTGCCGGCGCTGTACAAGCAAGAATACTGGAATCACTATCGGAGCCAAGTTAAACTCATTTATTTTCGCGCCACTGGCTGGTTTGCTGATTTGTCGAACGTGTACAGCTACTTCGAGAATCGGCACCGGCAGGCTATGTGAAAAGCAACCCACGCCATTTTCTTGCTGGCCTAGCAACGCGAACGCGATCCGGAGCTGGCGCGGATTTACCAGCAGCGCAAAAAGCGGCGATCGCGATCCGGACCTCGGTGGAAAACCGTACTGCACTTTATCCTTCAGGAGATGATCGACGGTCACTGCGATTTGGATCTATTTCTGGTAAAGTTCTTCATGCATCTCCCGTCACCAGTCGAGATGCGCCCGTGGTAACCGGGTTCGAGCGATTATCAGAATCGTCCGAACCGTTGAACTTTGGCGCCCCCATTTCGATCACACATCGAGGACCACCCAGGGTCGTCGATCGCTTGCTTGTTCGGTAAATATATTTCGAAGTTGTTCGTAATGATCCGGCAGTCATTGTGTTTAATCGCTAAATCTATCTTTACGTTATCTTCGTTGTCGATCGTCACATAAATTCTTTTCCTTTGCCGTTTTATAGTTACTCACGGCGTCCGGGCCTCAATACCCTGGATCGCAACACACTTTATCTCCACTTGTTCATCCTCTGCAACCTTCTTGCAGGCAACTTCCAATACGACACGTCGCTTATTCGTCCATCGCTTCTTCTTGGGAGTGCATCACCCTAAAGCGATTCTTTCTGACTCTGTCGAGATAGAACTCTTGCAGCAAGGCTCCACAGTTCGAGTTAACCTCGTCTATACATGTCGGATCGACCGATCCCTTCCGTTGCACCAAACAGTGGCGTTGCACTCTGCCAAAACGTGTCCGCTTGCCGGATCGCACATCCAATATCTTCTCGACGTCAAATTCATCTTCATCGAATGTGCGGTCCCAGCTATCCTCTGGTAGCAGGGCCTCGCTAAAATCTAAGCGATCCACCTCTTTAACAATCAACTGGTTTTTTAGTCGATCCGGGAAGGTTTTTACCCGCTTAAGCTAGGATATATGTACCAAAGGAAATAATCGATACGATGTATTTGATATTTCCAACTGTACCGCGTGTCTCCCGTAACGTTTCCTCACCCGAAATGGTCCATGCCACATATTTGCCGGCTTTCGAGCATACCCTTATTTCAATCGATCCAAATAGAGCCACACTTGTGACCTAACGTCGATATCATGCGATCTGTCCTCCGGCTTGTGTTTATCGACACGATCTTGGAAAGCGATCCGTAGACGATCGTTAACGACTTATCTCGCTCGAAATTATTGAATTTGTAAGTGGTAGCGCCATCATCGTGGTTCTCGGTATCGTCGTTTGGTGCTTCTAAAAGGCAGGGTCGCTTCCAGCGTCGATTGCAAACCCCACCGTGGATCATGTAAAATATGGTATCTCCTCGCACGCGATACTATGACGTATTGATGGCAAACGTCAACCTCTCGGCGTAATCGTCCAAATCCTTCTGATCCGTATCCGTAACATACATCTTCAAATGCTCTCGTCAATGTATGTACCATTCGTTTTGCTGTTCCATTCGCTTGGGGTCAAAGCGCCATAGTTGTTCAATGTTTCTGCCCCCGATCCGATTAAAAGCTCGGAAGAAATCAAACATGAATCCTGGCTCTCGATCATGGCGGATCGGTTCACTAGCCCCGAATATCCAGAGCACACAATCCTCGTAACGCTCATCGATCGTATGTGCAGTTCTGGAGGAACTCGCTTTCGCGATCACTTACCATGAGAGCAGAATCATTCACAACACAACTCGGTGTTTCCCTTGAAAGATCGTGGCAGCGACGTAATGTGATCCAGCGCAACTTTCTGATTCGGATAAGTGGCTTGGACATTACCTGAAGATTTGCAGCGAAGAACCAGTTTTTCTTTTTCCTGTCGTGCAATCCACACATTCTCACACATAACGCTGGACACTCCGGTAGAGTCCTCTCCAGTGGAACTTGGACCGGATTCGTTGGTGTTGTGGTAAAGTTGATCGCACAAAATTGTTTTTTGTGGGGGTCGATCTTCCACTTGCCCAGACTTGCCGACTAACGGAGGGGGTACTCCGATCCGTGCCTTTTTGCATTTCCTTGTGCTCAACTTGTGTACCCGTCGGTTGGCTGACTTGAGTTCTTCGTAATGGTCGTGGGATATGTCGATCTCGCTGAGAGGTTGGCCTGAGATTTCGCTTCCGGTGCGGAAATCTTCACACCACGAACAGAGGTTCTGCGATCTTGGTCTTTAGTCGCGACGAGCACTTTGTGGAGATGTCGCAATCTTGCTCTTGGATCACACCGATCTTAATTTGTCTTCTGGATTGGGGTCTTTGATGTGCGGGAATCTCCACTCAGCAAATAATAGTCTTGCGTCGACCTTGCTTTGGGATCGGTCCGATCTGGTCTTGGGATTGGTCGATCTTGCTAAAAGGGCGCAATTAAGGCAGATGGGTTTCTTGTTTCGTTAAAATATAACGTGCCAATCTCCCTTGTAGATTGCTCCGGTCTCGCTCGGTCTTGTCTTTAACTTCTTGTCCAGATCTTCTTACCACTTACGCCGTCTCGCGATCTTGTGTCCAGTCATTTTACGTTGCTACTGCTACCTTAGCAGTTGATTTGAGTGTGAGCACTTGATCGATCCGTAACAGATTGTCCGGGATCTCTCTTCTCGATCTTGGCCAACAATCCAAGATCGGTCTTCTGATTTCTTTCACCGCCGGGGAAGCCAAATCATTCTTGACCAAAACAGATTGGGAGGCGCGAGTCGTGTGCAGAAGAAGTAGAATTTAAGTCTGTTTATTTACCAACCAAATAAATAGCCAACCTATCCTTACGCCTATTCCAACTGTGGGTCACTATCCATACCGATATCACTTTCACGCTTGATCGTTTCATTTCTAGATTTCTAACCCTTATATTAAACCGGCCCTATCTATTCACGATCATTAGTTGCTGCTTAATCGCACCGCTTCGGTGGTACACAACGATCTCGTACCTTTGTCGACCTAATTGGCATCGACCACCCCTCTCTCCGAAAATTTGTTGCGTCTAAAACTTTTAGACTTCGCGCTACGTATCTGTAAGCGTCCGCGCAAGATCGTACGCCTACTGGCACAGCCCGGTCCTTATATATCAAGCCCGTCCATATAAAGGTAATTTGATTACCAATAAAAGCACCTGATCTCCCCATTTGGGTGGCTCTATACAAACACGCAGACCCGAGATTCGTCACGATCTCAAGGCCGCTATGCCTACCATCAAGACGGTTGAGTTTGTGCTCCCCCATTTAGCCCCGCATGCTTCTGAGGACGAGGTAAACATCAAGTGTGAAGATAAGACCCTTGAAGAGTTATCTGATCGCAACTTATCGCTTGTCATAATACGTTCAATGCATATATATTAGCCTTGGTCGAATCGTTGTCCAAACCCCTCGATTTAGACTCTTAAAGTATTCAGTGCGAAATTCATTTCCATACTATCTCGGTCGATTGGAAGAGTTTGAAAACCTTGCGCTTGGCTCCATTTGGTGAGTGATAAAGTGAGTTCGAAGTAACGATCAGCTTTACTAGCGACTCTCACCCATCCGTGAAACCATTGATATCACCATTAATCTACATAGATCTGCTTTGTGTCACGATCAATCAAGCCAAGTGATCTACGGTATCCATCGGTCGTGTGCGTGTATTTTCCGTTATAGTTCACTGGGTGGCACCGAGAATCAGCTTTATCAGCTTTGCATATATAATCGTCGACTCCCTCTCCTGACATTATGTCAAAATGAAACGGACCCGTTTCGGCGGTAAAGGTGAAAAAAATTCACTTATAATATCTGTAGGCCCCTAGCGTTGGAGGCGATCGACCAGATCGAGGTGTTGGGCGCCTAGGATAATTAGGAGAGCACGTTTCCACATATTGAGGTAATTGATTTTCCTTGTTTGGGATGGTTCGACTAGCTCACCACCTTATGTCAATGGTAAGAAGTTCGAAGCCGACAACCTCCCTGGGGGTCGACACATGTATTCCTTGTCTCCCGCGAGAATCGACTCCATATCTCCAGTTGGTCTATATCTGTATTCAGAGGAAGCGAAACAATTGCTATCGGAAACCTGTCCAAAAGACAATTATATGATTCATACTCGAGGGAATGGTCGCTTGCCACTGCGATGTTATTATGTAGCTGGGCCCTTCATCTTGCAGCTACCATCACCATATGAACTGCCATTATAATCCCGAAATTTAGTGTTCAGACATAATAGCGTCCCCAATCTGATAATCGCTCTGTGCCAGCTGAGAAAATCTGAGCCGTGAAGACCCCATTATCTTTTTTTACTTGTTAGCCATCTCGGACGTCAGTTATATGGACATCCGGCAAATTATTTCCCGCGTAATAACTAGTTCAGAAAATATAGACTCAAAATTAAAATATAGTACTTTTTATTCGCCTATTTTATGTGCTTCCTGAAATTGGCTTCGTTTTTTATTGTATTTTCTTCACATACGCGACTAAATTTTCATAACCTACGGTCTACTATCATGCTACACATATATTATTTACCTGATCATGCATCCGTATTGTAAGGAAATCTCCATCCCCCACTGATCTTTGTAAGCTGTCAATCTTCTACTCGTGAGATTTCATCACTTTGGGACGAATATGACTCACCCGATTAAATCTCTTGCGGCAAATCTCCACATTTATTATCGGCTTCGTCGATACATGTTTAATTAGTGTAATTGTTTTCTCAGCTTCAGGTACGATTTGTGTTTTCGATAACAGTGGGTCTTTCTCCTTGATCTACGTCTTAAATTCTATCCACTTCTTGTAATCTACATCCAATATGTTCCACCAACAATTTATCGGCTGAGTAATTTTTGAAGTGAACGCGATCTCCGCTGTCAAGAACCCACATTATTTTCAGTTAATATGTAAATTTTACCACTCATATAATCTTGGACACGTGCATGACCGAAAATAGTCTGTACAGCGTCCCTGTGGGTTTTATAGCGGCCGCATACTTTTGTACATAGCTGAGCCACTCGAAACCATCTATGCCACATGTGTGCCAACTATTAAGGGACCCGTCTTTAACTCGGTACAAATAGAGCCACACGAGCGGTTTACACCTACGTTGTACCTCCCTATTTTGGTTCCATGTCGATATGCCCGAAATATTCAAAATCGATCGTATGGCAATTAATCACCGCCCCTCTTGATCGTTATAATGCGTTAAGTTTTATATAATTATCATCTCGGTCGGTATCGAAAGCTTCGGTACTCTACTAGTTTACAGTTCCTTTAATGTCGATATATGATCTCAACTATGAATCACATATTACGGAGTATCTCCGCGAACGCGATTTTTTGTCGAATGAACAGCAAATCAGCCTTTCTGCGAACCTGTCCCATTTTTTTCATCCACATCCTCGATACACGTCTTGATTGCTCGAGTTTGCGTCTGGGTCATACTCTCTGCTATACCATTCGCTCATAAGCGATTGGTCATTCTATTTCTTTTCTTTTGTTTCCTGATATAGTTAACATGCTCGGAAAAACATGACATTAATTTGGTCTTCTGATCATATAAAATTTGTCCGATAACCTCAAACCTTCGAAAAATGCATTTTCAAGACATTATGCGCTTTTGTATTGTGGTTTTTGATAAGTTTCTCTTTACAATGACATACCCGAGAATAGATACACCCATTGCAGCAACTTCACTTAACATTTTAATGGTAGTATCACAGACCATACATGATACATTTTAATAGTCCGAAAATCAACGTAGCTCGCATAGGTCCTTGGGATCCTTTAGAGATTAAACGTAGTCCCTGTCCAGTCGTACAACCCCCGTTTATGCTCACATACCGTTATAAGCTCCGATATAATCCTTCAAATGGAAAGTTGGATCGGACTCTCTATAAGGTCAATTTGATTTTTTTATGGCAACCTTCCGAATTCGTAGAAAATGATAATGCTAAAAGTCCTGCTGCGATGCTTCAGATACACACAATGCGACTCATTTCCGTGAGATATGTAGGTGATCAAGACAATCGGGGGTAAAACTAGCACTATATTATCGTCCACTTGATAATCTGAGGCTATCTGAGCACATGCCTTCGCATCATCTACGATCAACTAAATAACATCACGTACCAGATAGTCATTTACGTTAGAAATCCATCCTTTCTCCTCTTCCTCATGCGTATTGTGACCGAATCGTATTTGTTGTACAATATCTCTTTCAAAGACTTTGGTCCACCTGCTTCTTCGTCGTGCTCATGTAGTGTCTGCGTATCCGTGACCCAGATCTAGAATTTTTCTACCAATCAATATGCTTTGTGGTGTAACGTCAGCTCATTCGACTGAGTTAATAATGGCAAATCTATATACTCGAAGTCAGAGGTGACACTCATACCTATCTCCCGTTGCAAAGCTAAGCTCGCTTATTCATATGTGCTTTGTATCACATATCTATTTTCATTTAATTACACTCATTATTTGGCCACACAATTTTTATTCGTATTGCCTTGTGTCGTAGCATCTGTAGCCCCGACGCTTGCAACCGATCAAACCTCGCATTTGCGAATCACCATGTTAAATTTGCCACATTTGATGATCCGTACACTTATATGTTTATTATACAGAATCCCGAGCGATATACAACAATTTAGCTGCGTTTAAGAATAAGTATAACGCATTTTCTGACACATCCGTAAATGTATATTCCAGAAGCTTTTACACGATTGAGATGTACACTTAACGGTTTTATTTAATTCGAGCCGAACAGTCGAAACTGATGACCAGGCGGTTCTCGACTTCTTCCGCCGTAGGCGGTGGCATCGAGTTAATGATCCTCGGTTGCCTCTTTAGTAGGATTTCGATACGCATCTTGACCACCTGAAATCGAGGGGTTAGGCTGGCCGCGAGTGCACCGAGTATAAAATCCTCTCCAATATCGCATCTTCAAACTTCCAAAGTCCAGTCCGACAAAAAAACGGCCCATCTCCCCAGCGTCTCATTGAGTCCAACGATTAAACCATTTTAGCAAGGGTTAAGGTTCAATTTAGAACGTTAATCTCTTGGGATACCAATATAAACTAGAGCACCTTCAAAAACATAAGTAGAGCTATTACTTTGTTCTCTAATATTGTATTGTTCAAACCATTAGGCTTGAGTGGGCGGCTTACAAAAATCACCGGACTGTACACACCATCGTATATTTGCAGAGTGGATGCTGACACCGCGCACCTGCTTGTGCATGTTACGAATGCCGGGGTACAATCTATGTTAAAGGCTCTTGAGGATCGGAGTTATAGCATTCTTGTCTTCTACCATGGTAAATACAATCGTAGCCTTTTCTCACCGGGTCCTTTTTTTGGATCGCGCGCTTTTTTCTTCATCCACAGCTGGAACACGATCCTTTAATTTTTTTTAAAATATTGTTGTTATATCCGATGCCCGTTTTTGATGATTATAAATAACTCGGTTCTCCTCAACTCATACCGAACTAATACATAGATAGCAAAGTCTTCGATATATCTGCAGTAAATATTCAAACAACCCAATATGTACTACATAGTACAAAACGACGTAGGTTAGGAAGATATTATTCAGAAGTCAATTATCCGGAGTGAGCTTTTAAATCAGCTTATGAAACATAGTGGCATCAAGTAAACTACCAAACGCCGTTTCCAGAGATGTTTAACCACGACAATCGATTAATTACATCGATTACTCGCCAATGAACATCGTTAAACCTTGTCATATAGACAAGTTCACGTTGTAGCTACGATCAATATGTCGTATGTGAAGATCGTCTGTGCAAAACGAATGGCGACCGATCTGTCTCTGGTTCTTCTGCAGTAAACGCGTCAATTAACTTAAGATCATCCGTTTCGAGCGAGTCCACGTTTTCGCCGATCTCTAGGCACCCATTCAAAGCGTATCAATCAGTCGCTGGTAAATGTATGGGGCGTTCCTAAACCCGACAGAATCTTAACCACTCGAAAATATATGAAGGGGTAATGAACGCAGAGATCATCATGTACTGTTCGGTCTTTCATACAACTAATTTTCCATTAGCCATATCCAGAGATCTAAACCACATTGATTTTCTATGTCTTGAGCAGCTCGCTAATAAGCGGCATGGGGTATATATCATTCAACGTGTGGATGGACCAACCGCTTATAGTCATTACATGTCTATATAGCCTCTTCAATCTTCTGAATGAACACGAAGTGGTTCGGTGGCGATCGATATTTGAGGGTCGATCCAAACTCTCAACTGGCGCTTGGAGAACCGACTAACAGGTTGGGTACTACGATTCCGTGCTGAATGATTCGCTGACCTTGTGTAACCGTCTATGGGAGGGCCGCACTCTTCCAGGTGGAGTCGAGTCAATGCCAAGCTTGATCGTGGTTGGGGTTGTTGCCGTCGCGTGGAAACCTTCACACGATAGCAGGTGTACTTGTAAGGTGCTCGATATGAGTCAACTTAACCTCCACGAGAATTATCGCCTTGTCCGATATCTGTACTTGATTCGCGCGAATTCTTTTCCGACCACTTGACCCGCCTCCCGATCTTGGACCCTTTTCCCTTTGCTAGTTGACTGCGTCCGATCGCAGTTTAAATTGTTGTTCGAGAGTCCTTGATCTTTGGCCAACCAATCAGGGATATCACTTGATTTAGTGATACAAATGTCTTTGACGCCGGGTGGGTGGCAAATGATCTAACCCTAAAGAGATGCCATCACATGTACTAAGAAGCATATAAACTATATTTTATGATAAACAATTAAATTTAAAATTACGTATTCCATCGCTATGCCTATATGTATCACGACTTTTGAAGCCACGCGTCTTCCTCTCCAGGCGATCGTATTTTTCCCCTTTGAGGCATACACCAAGTGCGCTTTCTCTGCAAACTTAGCGTGAACCACAACCGGCTTGTATACAACAGATCTCAATCGAGAGATCGGAAGGGGATCGAACGATCGGATCGAGATCGAGATCAGATAATTGAATAAGATAGAGAACTCGCTTCGAGATCGAGAGATTGTATGGAGAAGTGCGAAGGATGAATGACGAAAGTGTGGATCGCGCAATCCACCTTAAGTGCTTAGCCAGTTCGATTGGTTGAGCGCGTACAAAGATGGGTCTGTTG
Organism: Hyaloperonospora brassicae; assembly: GCA_947650285.1. Taxonomy (NCBI): domain Eukaryota; phylum Oomycota; class Peronosporomycetes; order Peronosporales; family Peronosporaceae; genus Hyaloperonospora; species Hyaloperonospora brassicae. The sequence continues at coordinate 56,191 of CANTFL010000393.1, read as the reverse complement.
GGACGAGGAACACAACCAAACGACCGATTGATGGGAAACGACTTTCCAAGTCGCGCAGGTTAATCCATCATCCATCCTGGATACCGCTGGGTGGTGTAAATCACATAACAGGTGTGGATAACATAATTGGTGTCGATCTATACCGCGATCCACTGTACCGCGATCCACTACACAGCGATCCACTGTTGCTGCGATCCACTGTGGGGCGATTCACTGTGGAGCAATCCGCTGTGGAGCGATCCACTACGGAGTATCTGCTGTGGACCACATGAGGTAAAAATGAATGACATAGACAGGCGGTGCACAACTGTTGACCTGGCGATCAGATAGGCATAGTCATAGGGTTTGGAATTGGTTGGTTGACATTAAACAGAATTGAATTTGCGACGAAAGACACGCGTCGACTTCACCCGGGCAGGATCTTTGGCCTCCCGTTGAATAGAGAGTCACCCACGTCTCTGCGAACTTCGCCCTTGGATTGTTTGGACAGGCGGAACGTCAGTTCTCCCCCCCCTCATCTGCGATAGGACGCAGTGAACCTTACGGTTCAGATTCAAGATCGTGAGACGGATCAAGTGGTCAGAAGGCTCGCGTATCAAACATCACACTTCGACGAAGGCGAATCTGTAAGAGCGCCAAAGTATACACGCGATCAGGTAAAGAATTTTCACTCGATACGCACCTACGTTTGACCGGGTGAAGCATTTCCATCCGATCAACACCTATCCCTAAGACGGTCAAGTTCAGCTTCAGCCCAAGTCCACCAAGAAGAGCGCAACCCGCCCCACCGACGGGTACACAAGATGAGCAAGAACACACAAAGCACGGAATCGGGGTACACCCTCCGTTTGTCGGTCGTCCGGGCGCCATTAAAGAGTCAAGGTCACAATACAATTGTGATCATCACGCCACCACAATGGTGCGCGTGCCCGGATCTTCTGGAGAATCAGGACTAATCGTGGGTCCCTGATCGAAGAAGTCAAGATTAAGACTGAACCTATGATAAAAGCGCCAGCGGCAAAGAGTTCGCCGCAGACGCGTAAAGATGTAGGAACCCCGAATCGTCAAACGTTTGGGGGGGTGTGACGACAAGAAAAAAGAGGTCGATCGTTCGCACGATCTGATATAAAACAATCAATTCCCTCCTTAAGCCCCTTCGGGGTCGACCGCGGATCGCACTGCTCAGCGATATATGCAGGATGAAAGTCTTAATAGAATCCTCGAACGAATTTCATTTATATTAGGTGTACCATCAGAGATGATGAGGGGCTAGACAAGATGTTCAGAAGACCATAAGAAGCTGTATGAGGCGAAACAATATCGAGATGTTTGCAAGAACAAGCCAGCCGGATGCAAGATCAAGACGGATAGGATAATTTCAGGCTCAAAATCAGTGGATCGCGAAGTAAAGTTTTAAGATTGGCGATTCGACGATCTCAGCAGAAAGTACCATTTTCAGGAGCTACAGAAGATGTTGCCGAGCTATCCAGTGCTTAAGACAATCAAGCCAAACCTGACCGGATCGGTACGCGGACCTATATCGGTGACTAAACCAACTCCATACGTGTTGAAGGCGCTCCGTCGTCTAAATAAATTGCTAATTAGAGCAGGATTCACGGCCGGAACGTTTAACCCACAAAGTCTACTATAGTGCAACCACGATCGAGTGATCGCTGCCGGACAGTCGCTGTTCAAGACGTTAAGTCCGCTCATAGGAACACGTGACCCTAAAAAGCCATCCCGCCGACCGGCACCATGTATCAGGTTCTCACGCAAATCAACATGTTCCGCAAGAATGAATACACTGGATCGTCGTTATATGCTTCAGCGGTATCGGAAGAGTACTTGAACGATTTGTTCGAGTTCCCACGGATTTAGATAGGGCCAAAGGGCGCGGATCTGTTGCAATTGAAGTTTGAAGTGAATGAGGCAAAGGCGCAAGCGGAAAAGCCAGCGGCAACTCATTTTTTGAACATGGTTGAGTCAGACCAAGTGAATTCCTATTTTTAGCAGCCATGAAGAAATATGAGCTAGAACAAGCCCGCATAAACGCCGGACGATCGGCTAATCGTCAACCCGAACCGAAGATCAACATGCCAAAAGTTGACATGGATTCGATTAGATCGCGCCTTAGTGGATCGAACGACCATGATTGTGAGTGCCGAGACCCATGAAGCAAGAGGTTACCGCAGGTGGCGACGGCATGAGCGGCAGAGAGTGGTAAATTCTCTAACCTTAGAATACTAATTTCTGCCACGGCCGAACTGAAAGAAATCCTCGGAAGATAAAAGAACGATGAACGGGCTAGAATTTGGATAAGTAAGGGGAATTTGGCATTCCTACGCGATCAGAAGCCGGATGCAGAGAAGTGCCTGGTATTCAGCGACATTCTTACGAGACCGGCGCGTGACTGGTCTAACCAGCTCGGTCGATCAACGAGAATTTCCTGGAAGGCACTTTGGAGGGCTTCATGGCCAATTACGAAGGGAAGACTAGTGTTTTAACTGGAAGACTCTAACACAATGCTCGTAAGCGATCGAACAAGACTACATTGGAGTACTTGTACCGTCTGAATGTAGCCGCGATCCGGGCGAAGATCCTGATACGAGATGGATCGCCCCATACTCGCAAGGAGCATGTATTTATCACTTTGGTACCCTGGACGATCGCGATCCGGCTAGAATGCATAAGATGTTATGCCTTGGAGATGCAGACGATCTGGAGAAAACGCTGCAAGAATGCGAGAATATGAAATTACGAGAAGATCACGCCTATATGGGATCGAGAGATATTCGACATCGTGTTACGTCACAGGCGGCTCAAGTCAGCCAAACCAGCGCGGGCTGTGGGAGCGATCCACGTGAAAAGTAGAGCATTGGATCAGACATGGATTCTTGTGGATCCGACTCCCACTCGAATTGACGCAAATTATACATGACTAAAGCTGCGGATCGCGCTCCGAATCCGGAAGACCCACTCATCCGAAGTGCTTGAGTCAAAAAGAGAGCCACTACGATCGTGAAAAGTCTCAATCAGTGTGTACGCACTGTGGGTCGTAGATACATGACGGTTGCGGGTGTTGGAAGCGACTTACGTGTCAGAAGTTTGGACGTAAGGGTCATCCTGCGGACAAATGCTTATATGTTTGTTCCGTATGCAAAAACGTCCTTGAGGAAGGAAAGTGGCCGATGGTACAGTTATACAACATGATCCGTAAGTGGGTGGTCCCCACCAAGCATGCAGGGATGTTGCCGGAACAAGCCGAGAAGATGCTGAATAAGGACGCTCGCCAGTTTGGAACCTGGTACGAGTCGAGCGGTCTAGGCTCTACGTATATGCATTTGTGGAGAGGTAGTTGGTCGAGGAAAACGATGACAAACAGAATGATCTATATAATACATGTGATTTTTTAACGGTCTGCAGTCCATTTTGAGTGTAAGAAGACATGATGAGTACGCCCGATCGCCCGCCAAAATGGAATTTGTCTTTGCGCTGGGAGAGTCATGGGGATACCGGAAATACCACACACCAGGAAAATGGTTCAATCAAGCTAAAGGAGTTGTAAAGATTAACAACGAAATGGTTACAATGCTTCTGGACTCAGGAGCTTTGATCTCGATCGTGGACACCGCCTTTGCTCGTAAGGTGGAATGTGTCATCGACGAGTGTCAAAAACAGGAGTGTGTGGGGATCGGCGAAAACACGTACATGACCCAGGACGCACAAAGATCACTATCATCCTAAATGGATTTCTGATGTACTACTTTGATATATGTTCGGTTGATCAAGTCGTTCAAAAAGCGTTCTTGGGCGTAGATTTCATGGTATTCGCAGGTGTACGTCTGGATTTATCGGACGGGACGCTGGTTTTGCCGGATAAAGTGAGAATTAATCTAGCGGGACGCAGACCTCTGTACGGATCACCCATGCAACCAAACGTAACCCCAGAACAGCACTTGTTGCTGCCGGTCGGTATATTGTCGAAAATTAGGATCGGCAACGTCCAGTCTAACGCCAAGCTATGGGTGAGACGCGTTCCAAGATAGGTACCCACCGTACCCACTGGGATAGGAGGATCAAGTACTTGCATCTGAAAAATCTCAGCGATAGCGTAGTTACCCTCGATCGCGGACCGGCTTTAGGCTGGAATATGGCTGCCGAGATGGTACCTCGATACACAGGCTACGTCTCGGTTGGATCGCGACGGTACAACAAGGGGCATACTCTAGCGTTTGAATCAACGACTTTCAAGAGGAAGAACTGCCGCCCGAATACGCTGATCCGTATGTGGATCGCAGACCCTAACCTACGCCAAAGAAGGTTATAAGTCGGCTGACAGGGAATAATGGATGAAACGACTGTCCGGCCCGAGGTGAGGAGGTCGCTCTACATGTGGGACTACTTCCACGTGTCGTTATCACGATCGGCGAGAAGAAAGGAGAAGGTCGAGAACCCGGGGGCCAATGGAAGACGTTGGAACGGATACGGACAGGGACACCGATCTATCGCATGATGTGATCTGCGGTTGACACGTAAATCATCGACCTACAAGTTTCCTGCCGGTAGTGAATACGATTTAAGAACGAACGACAAACGACGGAGCAAGCGATCAGTTGAAGAAAGAAGCCAGACCTTCAACAGATGTAACGATCGACGAAAAGCCATGTCCGGAGAATGACCGGATCGTGAAAGAACTGAACGTCACTACCTATCGTCGTGAAAGTGGGGAGCTGTAAGCCGAGGATGTGAATCAACACATGGCGGTACTGCCTGACATTGTTATACCTACGGCCAAAATTTCGATTGACGAAATTCGAGTAGGCGATCCAGGAGTACCGCTGACTGAACACCAAGCACGATTGAGACACCTGATCTGGAGCAACCAGCATCTTCTAATTGGTAAAGGGAACGCACTCACTCCAGCCGCATGGAGGGCGATGTGCGATATTGACGTGGGTGGAGCGAGACCGATCGCGCAGAGATTACGGCAAGTAGCGCCTAAGGTTCGCGAAAAGCTAGCAAATTTTATCATGGGACTTCTATCAGCTAAGATTATACACCCTTCCTTATCGCTATGGGCTTCGCCGATCGTCGTTATCAGCAAAAGAATGGCGTGGACATTCGATTGTGTATCGATTATCCTCGGGTAAATCAGCTGACAAGGTTGATAGTATATACGATGCCATTGATCAGCGAATTGTTACAGGACATGGACACATCGATGTCTTATTGCTCACTGGATATGGCAAGCGGGTTGGGTAGTGAAGAGTTGAAACGGACTACCCCGGACATAAGTAGTTTCGAATAAGATTACATGTACTTAAGTAGGGGTTCTGCTTCCGAAGTAGCGAAAGTAACACGTCGTATTTTTTAGCTGGTTTAATGGGCTCAGTACCATTATTAGCCATTAAGATATAGGCACGTAGAATGAGTGGTTTCCATGAGTCCAAGGAACCCAATTTGTACTTAGGATGATTAAAAGACAAGATATAAAACAGAGTTAAACATACTAAGCACCTAAGGCTTGGGCTTTGAGCTTCCTCAAAGTGTTAGAAATAGTGTAGCTAAGTACAAGTTGTTCTGGCCCCGTTACACCTGGTAGAACTTAGTAGCCCTTTCCTTGCCCGAGTTTGGGATAAGCCATTCGTCGTATTTTGACGCTCCGGACGTGATTCTGGAACACGCGACTAATCCCCATCTCAATGGTGTTGAATGTGATGCCCTTCGCCTCGCGGCGATATCGAGAGAGGCATTCGCCTCGTTACTGATGCAATCAGCGACTCCAGATGGACAGCGTCTCGCCATACACGACTTCATGGCTCGCGAGCTCCCCGATTCCAATCGGCAAGGTTTAACTACTTAGCGAGCTTCACGGAATGATATCGTGAAGATGGAGATCTCCGTCTACTCCGACAAAGGCAAAGGTGCCATTTGCTGTCGCGTTGGTTCCGAAAGGTTGACATCGCTATCTCGTCGAGACTTAACGAGGCTTCTCAAGCGAAGTTTAACTTCCTCCTTTTCCGTCTCACCGGGAAAGACAAGGAGTGGGCTTTGGCTAAATATTTGTACACGAGTATGCGTTCCCCACTCTGGAAGCCAAATAGAGTGACCTTCGAATCGCCTTCGAGCCGCCACGAGAAGAGAAGTTGGCGCGTTCAAGGTTCATGTCCTTGAGACAGGGTAAAGTGTCCATGCGCGACTACGTGCAGATTGCTCGAAATCTGGCGTCGTGCATTGTCACGCATACCATGGACATGTACACACAAGTGAACATGTCTGTCGATGGCATGCGTGAAGGGCAAACTCTCCTATCGCTGGAACGCGCGGTGCCTGCCACGGTAGAGGAGGCTTTCGCTATCGCCCTCCGTGAGGACTTCAGAGTCACCAAGGCCTATACCAAGCTTTCAGTTGCTACCGCTGTCGGATCAGCGGGACCGGAACCTATGAAGATTGACGCAATTGAGTCGTCGGATGATAGACGACGTGTTACGCCCCACAAGGGCGACATCCGTAGTAGACGTAGGATGATCTGCTTTCGATGTCGAAAGCCGGGACATTGCGCGGCTGAATACCCCGCTCCAGCTCCGATGTCGGCGCAAGCGATGGACACCCATCATGAGGGAGGTGCTCCGCCCGCAATTCCAAAAACGGCCAAGACCAGTAGGTACAGGGCGCTTTACTGGTTTGGAGTGAGGTCCGGGTCCACCGGTGGCATCCCGACCTCCCAGACCATCTGTGCTGCGTGCCCGGTCAAATGCCACCACCACGAGTGGTGATTCACGCCTGATTATTGTTAATGTACTTGTCGCCGGTATCTGGTGACGTCTACGAGCGCTCCTGGACTCAGGAGCGACAAACAATTTCTTCCGTGAATCTTGCGTTTTAATGCTGTCACTAAATACCCAGATCTACGAGGGACCTGTCAAAGTTGTTGTCAAGCTCGCTGACGGGAAACCACGCCGCGTATCGCGGCGCAAAGTGTCGTTGCCGTATACGTTTAAAGGCTTTCGCAGTAACGACAATTTCTAGGTTTTAGATAGGAATTATGCGTTCGATTGCATCCTGAGCATGCCATGGTTAGCAAGCTATAAGCCATAGATCGACTGTTTTGCCAGATCAGTGATATGTCAAAGTAAGTTCGACGTCAGCGAAGTGTTCACCCATCTCTTGGTGTCTCCAAGTGATTGGCCGAACGTTACAGTAGATAATCGTACATCCACGACACCCGCGGTGCACAGAGTGAGCGATGGCCCCCTCGGTACCGCTTGTTCCGCATTCCTCTGCACGAGCGACGATGTCTTATCGCTTTTCATCGAAGAGTTCAACGTAGACGAGTAGTGGCTCCCGCGTAATGACGACGCGGACGAGAAGAGGCTCCCGCGCGAAGACGCCTCGGTCGAATCGAGGTTCGGCACGAGAGACCAGTGGTCAAACAGGTGTTCCCTCCTGCACCCATTGTGGTCGAGAAGAGGCTCTCACAAGGGCAAGATGTGGCCAAGCAGGGGCTTGCCACCGCGTGTGACGTGGATGGACAAGATTTCATATGTGCGAACATGATGGTCGAACAGGATTTCTCATCATCGCCCACTGTGGTCGAACAGATGTTCCCACATGAGCAAGACGTGGTCGATCAGGGGCACCCACACGAGTTTGTGGCGGTCGAGCAGGGACTCCCGCATCATGCGTCGACGGACGAGTATACGCTCCTCTCGTCGCGCGCTTTCGACGTCCTGGATGAGGAAATTCAGCGTCAAGAGGGGATGGTGCAGATTTAACATCTGACTGCGGGTCACCAGCTTCGAGCATGGACACGAAGCACGATGGGGACGCAAGCTACGAGAAATCAGCGTTGGATTTGCTTCACGCTATTGTGTACGTGGTCGGGAGTCCACAAAGGAGGCAATACATTGAGGTCGCGAGTCCACCTCGCAACTCGTCGTCGATTACGAGCCTTCCAGGACTATCCTGGAAGCATTTTCTACGCGACCTCAAGGGAGGCACGGTGGAACAGGTATGCCTGGAAACCAATAAGGTAACCCCTGAGGCAAACGAGGAGCACATATCCGCCCTCGAAGCACTGAACAGAAGTCAGCGGGTAAAGAAAGATTTGCATCGCTGTTATGAGAGGCTCTGCGTGGGTCAGGTCACCCTGTCTACGACATTGCTCGAGATTAGGCAGACGTGTTTCCAGACAAGATTCCATCTGAATTTTTCGCCAATCGTGGTGTGCGGCACGAGATTGATCTCGTGCCAGTATCGAAATATTGTTTGACACGCCAGTGGTCGCTACCTTGAGACCAGGTCGAGGCTATTGATGCATTCTTTGAAGATCGTTGCAAGGTGGGCCATGAGCGTGAGAGTATCTCACCATACTCGAGACCAACCTTCTATGTGAAGAAGGCTACGAGAGGCTGGCGTATAGTCCATGCGTTTAACAAGCTAAACGATGCCACTATTACTGCCCAAACGCATATCCTCAGAAAACACATGGTTCTAAACTCCATGTCAGGCAGCGTCATCTTCAGCGCCATCGATCTTACCGATGGATTCTACCAGATCTTTATGCGGCAGAGTGATTTACCGCTCACTGCGGTGAGTACCCCAAGTGGTATGCTATGGTAGTGGCTAGTGCTGCCACAAGGATCGAAGAACGCACCAGCCACTTTCAATCGCATGGTATCTCAAGTGTTGATACCGCTTCGAGACTTTGTTTCTAGCTACTTCGATGACATTTTTATCCACAGTCGCGCTGAGGTCAAGCTCAGTGCTGTCCAAGTTCATCTTTAACACCTAAAGCAGGTGTTTCAAGTCATGCGGGACAATGAGTTGTATGATTAGTTGTAGAAATGCGTATTCGGTGCACCGGAGATTCCGGTGTTGGGTTGCTATGCGGGAAAATCGGTGGCTGGAGCCGATCCAGAAATGTTTCGTCTATCTGTTCTTGGCCAATACCCAAGAACCCTAAGGAGTTACGTCAATGGCTCGGTATTTATAATTACTTGTATATGTATACCAATGACTAAGTCGGCTCCATACAGCCTCTGCCGTCACTTTTAAAGAAAGACGCCACGTGGTCGTGGCGCCCCGAGCATCAAGCTGCCTTTGACGCAGTGAAGAAAAGCCTGGCGTCATCACCCGTGTTGGTACCTCCTGATAACACAAGCCGTTTCACGTGGTGCGTGATGCAAGTGATTTTGCGATTAATTGTGCCCTCATGTAGTTTGATCATTTGGGTCGTAAAAGATTCGTGAGTTGCCAGACGCTACAGATGAACGCGACGGAGAAGAACTATCAAGTCCACAATAAGGAGCTATTAGCGATGCGCCACGCAATCATTAAGTTTCGCGTCAACCTACTGAGCAATCACATCTATGCTATGTATACTGATCATGCATCCCTACGCACAACGATTAATATACACACCTTTTTCAGCAAATGGCACGGTGAATCTCTTTCTTTTTCATTACAACTTCATCGTGTACTACAAGCCGGGCAAGCAAAACATTCTTGCTGACGCGCGACCGCGACGTCCATATTACCACCCTCGGATGGCGCTGAGTCTTCAGGCAACTGCTGACGACGATGAGGACAATCAAAGTGTGACGTGTGTTTCATGAAACTTAACTCATGTCACACCCGATTTATTCCTGCTCGATAAAATAGTCGTGGCTTACGCAAATGATCCAGATAACGCTGACATCATTGCTTATATGCTCGCTCCTAGTGACAGTTCACTTGGAGCTCTTTCGCCAACAACGCGTGATCATATCCTGCGATATAGTATAGATGGTGATTTGCTGCTGTACAGAATCGATGAATTCTATGCACCTCGAACGGTGATTGCAAATAAATTGGATCTACGTGCTCGGATTATCCACGGTAACCACAATTCCCTAGTTCGCGTTCACTTGACCGCGAAAGAACTTTCGCGGCTGTGTCACGTGACTTCTTCTGGCCTCATATGTACAAATGTGTTCGCAATTAGATACGCACATGCAAAACTTTTTATTGAGTTAATCCATATCCATCGTCGCAGGCACCCCTGCGACCCTTGCTTATTGCAGCTGAAGCGTGGTACTCAGTTTAGATAGACTTTATATTCGGGCGTGCACCCGATAGTCAAGTCCGAACGGGTAGGTTAGTCTTCTCGCATAGATTCAGCAAGATGACACATCTGGTGCCTGTTCTTGCAACGATCACCGCGGCTGAGACCGCGATGCACTTCATTGACTCATTGTTTTGCCACCACGGTTTGCCAGACAACATTGTATCCGACAGTGATCCTCGCTTTACATCTGCGTTCTAAAGGTCGTTGTTTAGGCTTCTTAACACGAAGTTGCAAATGTAAACCACAGCTAATTCAGAGACTGTAACGGGGAACGGCTTGTGTCAACTCAACACAAGGTTGTGTGCACCTGACGTCACGTACACGCGGCGTGAGGAAGCGCAGCGAAGTAGGCAGAACTAGATAGCTCTGTCTAAGGTAAATAGTAGAACTGCATTTACTAAATATATACGATTATAAAAAATTATTTTATGTCTTAAGCTAACAATATATATTAATATAAAATCTCTTATGTGCGTTCTTGCTCACCACCCATTGCGCGCGTCCATCAGCGTTGGTGGTTAATCTGGTTGATGTAACGTGGACATCAACCATCAGGTGGAGCAACCCCTCAAAGAAAAAAACACTCGGGGGTAATATCCCTTTGGCCTAACTCTATACGAGCAATGTCAATTGAACATTACAAAAATAGATAATGTTTTTAAATTGATACAAATAATTCATTTTTATGAATTGAGCTTATTACGTTGTAGAAACGGAGGGGCAATCAGAGCCGATTAACCGGGTCCTAGAAGGCAATCTTCGAAATTCAGCTACTTCTTTCACATGTTAAAGTGCATTCTTCCTACTCGCTGAGCTCGCGCCCAACAAAGCAGTTTACGCGTCAATGGAGTTGACGCCATTCTTTGCGCATCATCTCGTCCTCCTTTAGTTTCTACTCTTCTTGCCGCAGGTCTTCCTAAGGCTCTTCATGTCTCCACTCTGAAGGGGGATTAAAGTGATAAACAACGCTCAAATACTGCTGACAGTATTCTGAACGCGAATGCAGTCACCCGTTCCAAGGCGAAGTCTGATGTTTTGACGCCACGAGACGTGGTGCCCCCGATAGCTCAATAGCCATCTCAAACACCAAATGACCCCTCCTCGGGAATGCGCTTACCTCACGCCAACTACGTGCCGAATGAGTCGGCACGACCATTTGAGACATGGCTGTGATAGGATTCATACTTTAACGTCAAGCTATCACGACGTTTGTACGATCTACTCTTCAATCTGCAGTGGATAACCAGGTGGAGAATGCAGACAAACGTGGCAAAAAGGAAATGAGTTTATCCACGAAAGGCAACCACGTAATTCTATCTACTGCTGGTCTACGCGATTCGGCAGTTACCAAATAAGGCGCAAGTAAGCTCGTGACACGTTTCATCGGCCCATTCAGGGCGACCAAGGCGACCGGTGACGCCTACACTCTGGATATCCATTCGTCGCTACGCCTTCACCCGACGAATTACGTCGGCGTTTAAAGGATTATTATCCAATTACGCTTTCCAGGTTGATTCCGACCCCGTACGCAAAGGCTCAAGGGCGACCTTCCCTCTTGCCTTGCTCGACGCGCCAACGACGTCGGACGCAGCTGCGTTTTTTTTTGCGCGTGACCATGAATTATGCGTTCCAGGTCCGTCATTAGTTTGAGCATTCTGCTGTTCGTTGTCAAATCTCGCTTGCATTTCTCTCATCCCGCGCAGCACTCTCAGTGGCAGCCTCATCTACCTACTGGGATTCCACAGCCTTGTCTACCGCCGCATCCAAATCTTCCTGGGTACCAGAACACCAGAGTTATGATCGCTAGGGTCCGCGACTACTTGTGGATGCAAGGGCAGAAGCACTGGACCGTGTAACGTTTACTAGGTCATGAAGACCCTCGTCGCGAAGTGACATCGTCGCGACTTTATGCGCGCGCAAGTAATGTGTACATTGTCTCGGGTTTCCACCCAAGCAGAATACGTAGGAATTGCGCTCCTCGCTTCTTCGGGACGTACAGAAGTCGTCTAGGCGTATAAGTCCGTGGATACGCCCATTCTTTATGTGGCCGACGACGTTTGTGTTCTCGTGGCGAACGAGAGCACGACGAACGGCGACGACGTCGTGGTGAATTGACACTACGACTACGGTACCAAGAACGAATTTTACTAAGTCGTGGTGAAACTCCATCACTACAACGAGACGGAGAGCGATGACGAGAATGTCGTGGGAACCGAGTATCATTACGTCCTCGCAAACGAGCGTGGTGTCGCCGTATCGACGCGCCACATATAATTGCGGTTTCCGCTCTTCCAGGCTGCGCTTATATCTTCAAATCTAGAGCTATTCATCTTCGCTGAGTTGATACTTAGAGACGTGTGGTTGCCAAGCTGAGCGAATACGATGGCATCGAGTCACAAGAGTAGCAAGATTCGTGCACGTGGACGTAACAGAGTCATTCTACGTTCCACGCGTTCTCGCATATCTTCTCGCGTAGCACGCCGATATAGTGATCGGCGAGAATGTCTTTGTAATTATTAAGCTACTGGTGGAATTTTTTTTCATACTCAAGCATCCGATTCTTCCGCAGGATAAACGCACATTAAGAACGCTTTTGTGAGTCATACGAGATGACTATAAATATCTTCTTGCGCAACTCGCGGAAACGCTGGAAGTTATCCTGCATCGTCTTAATATAGTCCGGAGATTGAGCTCTGGACAGGTTGTACCACGCCCAAGGAAGCAGGTGCTTATCCATCACGCGGTCTGATGAACTCCCGCTGATTGTGCGCAAGAGTGCTGTTGTGGTGTTGGTAATCGCGTCTTCGGCCATCGATTGTTTGAGATACTGTTGGAGTATTGCAGTTGAACACTCACGGTTCGTGAGTGCTTCTTTGATAAGCGGGTGATGTAGTGGGCCCTCCCGTTACTTTTTTTTAATTTAACTTGAATTAATCCAGGTGTTTGCGTGATTCGTTTTTTTATATATTGATTTTTTTATGAATATATAATTCAAAATTAGAACAATACCTGCTCCAATTAGACCTAAAGTTGCTAATCCTGCACCTAAAATTTGGATGCTTGTAATAACATTAATTTTATTATTTTTTTCATTTATTAAAAGTATCTTAAACGATATATTTATAATAATTATTTTTTTTACTCATCACTAAAAAAATTATCTTATTTTATTTTTTAGAAATTAATTATAAGGTTTAGGTTTATTTATTGTTTTTAACATAATGAACAAATTGATTAAAATATATATAATCTTCACTACTAAAAATCAAAGTATTTGATTGATTTATAATATAAATGTTAGAGATAATCGGAATACTTATAATATCATTGTTAACTTAATTAAAAAACGTTGGTCTTTATGATAAATAAATTTATTTAGTAAGAAATTGTTTACGAAAGTCGGTCAGAGTGACACGATAATTGTTTGTGGAAAGATTATCGAGTGTTAATTAAGTTTACATGTTACTTAAGTTGGGTGGCTACATCCGAATTAGCGGATGTAGCACGTCGTATATTTTTCTGTATTAATAGGGTTCGACCTATTATTAGCCAGTAAGATATCGACGCGTACATTGAGTGATTCCCATGACGCTAAGGGAACCATTCGTACTTAGGATGATAAAAGACAAAAATATAAACAGAGTTAAAAATACTAAACACCTAAGACATGAGAAAGCCTCATAGCCCAAGGGCTTTGAGGCTTCCTTAAAGCGTAGAATGGTGTAAGTTAAGTACGAGTCCTTTTAGGCCCGTTACAGATCCGCTTAAACTAACGTCTGAAGAAAGCGGTCTTTGAAGACCGCTGACGACTTAAGGGTATATTATACGTGTAGCGCGATACCTGAGACTTTTTCTAAGCACTATGGGCCCAATATGTGTGAGGATGCAAACTTCACTTTTGAGAATGGGACAATACGTATGACGATAAAAAACACTATCAATCATATCGACAGAAATCTATTACAGCTTCCTTGTTCGTTAAGATGTCTATATTTAGAGTTTAGTCATACTTGAGTGCGTCGAGCCCTTGGCAGCCTTATAGTTTGACACTGTCTATACGATACGATAAAATAAGCTCTTTGGTATATGTACATTTATGCAATAGAGTCCTTAACGGCGAATCTGTTTGACGAAAATATGTGATACATCATAATCTGGTCAACAAAACTTATAAATTGATACATGTTGCTTGCCTATACAAAAGAACTAAATAGCGCTGTCGGTAGATCTAGCGACAGTCAAAATTATATTTATCACCGCAATTTGATTCGATATTACTCAAAAAGTGAAGCTTCTACCCGTATTATACAGAAATCTTCGTCTACTTGTAACATGCATATGTTTAGTGCAATATCGTGAAGACTATGCAAACCCCTATGTGGAATTAATGGGAACTGGTTACGCTCCACTTTTAACGACACGGATTAAGCTTGAAATACTGTTACATTGTAGTAAAGGCAATTAATCGATATCATGAAAATTACGCGCAAAGTAAAATGAGTCAAATAAGCGATAGGGCGTAGTGGAGAAAAGCCAATTTGTCGATAATCTACTGTTAGATATATAAAAAAAAACTTTTTGATAACAAGTTTGCCACAATGAGGCTGGGAATACAATGTATCAGCTACTTGATCATTACTCTTACAAGTGCTTTAAGTGAAATTTGTAGTTTGCCTGATTAAATTGATCCCTGCATCAACCAATGAGTAGATTCTAAATGACCTTCGACGGTATATTACATATTAATCCCTTCGCGGCGAGGTCTATACGAAATCGCGTATTCATTGCTAACATGTTTTAAATCAATAATTGTCCGGATCTCAGAACTGTATCATCCAACCCCATAAATTAAATTATAAGAGCATACGTGCATATTCCATAAGTCTCTGAATATATTTTATTTTATCATTAATACTTACGTTATAAATTCTTTTTTTGAGTGAAAGATACGCCAATTTCCAATCATTTTGCTGAGCGCTTATTTTGGGCTATATTGTTTTTGGGACCGCTTAGGCGTACAACCCCTCATAACTACGCGCACACCTCAAGCGGGGCGCGCAGGTGTAAAAGCGGCGCGCACTTGAGGCGCGTCGTGTACGGTAGCGCGCGCTTGAATAGCTGCCAGCGCGCGCGGCCGCGTCCTCGCTGTTCATGCTGTGGCTTCAACACAGTGGAAAAGACTGTGATAGTCCCTTGTGGCTTCTTCCGCGCGCTTGAATAGCTGCCAGCGCGCGCGGCCGCGTCCTCGCTGTTCATGCTGTGGCTTCAACACAGTAGAAAAGACTGTGATAGTCCCTTGTGGCTTCTTTCGCGCGCTAACTCTCGGTTTCTTGTCAGCGCGAGAGAAAATGAATCTGGTTTTATAAGAAAAAGAGAGGGTACACAGAACGATTAGACGATTACACCCATAGGGTGTATGCGCGCAGTTTTTCGGGGGGGTCGCCTAGACAGCCCCTTATTATTATACTTTTCTCATTTTGGTCCATATTTACTGTTATCTTCACGCCATGTGGCAATAGTTAAAAGTGATCACGACTTTTTATTAAAAAATATAAAATTACATATACATTTATATACATGTATACGTATATCGATGCTCTACATAAATCTGCCTGAATATAGTGACGATAATGACCATTTATATTTCGGCCATGCGGCGTTTTCTCATCGTACGATAGTAAAAATGTGGTCAGCAAATGCAACGGCACTTCGGATCAAAGCGCGCGCATTCAGGCGAATGCATATATGCAAACACAGATAATCGTAGTTAAATTATAAAATGAGGAAGGGTTTTACGGAGTTTGTATTGGTAATATAATAAGGAGATTTATAGGTACACACCCACTCTTTGATGCGTACACACCCACCTGAATAGAGGCCCTTCCTCCATTGCCGTAATCTTCTTCGCCAGGTACTGCACACTTATTTATACAAATGCCATATAAATATTCTTTGCTTTGTGCACACCCCTCCATAATACAGGCCTCCTTTGTGTCAGCACACAGCCTTGCGTATGGATCCGCTCTCACTATCCGGCATCCCCCTATAAGTGTCCCAATTTTTACTACCGTTTTTCCTAATTTAAATAGAGTCCAGAAACACGTAACAACGATTGAAATGCGAGAAGCAATGAAGCTGGACGGGCGCTCTAGCTCCCGCGGCGAATTAAAAGAGGCACAGCTTGTGACCATAACACACATACACACGTCGGCCTACGCCCACGCACACGTCACGTACACACGGTCGATGACCTGCATTGGTGCGTTCGCTGGCGACCATTAGGTTTTGACCTTAGCAGATGGCGACCGGATCGCTTAAATTTACGTGGAGGCCACGCAGTTGCTTAACTCGGTTGCCAGACAGCTTCATCATCAGATGCGTTTGTGCCTTTTTACCTTATTGGTCCTTAGAATAATCATCAGATTACGCTCTTTCGACACATTACGTGTACTAACACATTCGTTTCTATCTAACACCTCAGCACACGCAGTTTTATATTTCTGTACCCAGTCAAGTGCTGCTGATGAATAGTCAAGTCTTTCGTCGCAAGAAGATGGTAGAAGATAGGTACAAGACAAAGGGTCGGCAAAAGGATCACTAACTCTTTGTGGACTTCTTTTGTTCGTCTGCTTGCTATAGTTCGAGCAGGCGACGATGTAAATTGTCGACCTGAAGATGATCACAGTCGCTCCCTCCACTGCACCAACTTTTGCTATCGCAGCGAGCATCATAGCTCGTCCGGGCATGAAGATGCACGAGATTCCGGTACGATATTGTACTCTCTTTCTCGCGGTGTAAGACGTAGTCGACCTTACTGTGCATCTATTTTTGGCATGGAGGCGTTTAATCAGGTGGCTGAGAACTCGACAATGTTTGTTGTCTTTTAAACCGAATACGACCCTGTTCGTTCACTTTGGAGACAGCGTCTGGCTTCTGATCAGCTGCAGCTTGCAACAAAACATGATCGAATGCACTTGGATCGCGGCGAGTAGAAACGTTGTATTTTCCGCGACGTCCTCAAGAGCCAACTGGACGACCGCGACCCAGCGATAGCGCAAATCCAGTCACCCCCTGCACCGGACTAAAGATCGCAGTGCTGTCTATACATAGAAATCGATACATTTGTATCTTGTGCATTTACGTTTTTAATTATGGCAAATGATAACTTTAGACTTTTAACTGGGAAGGTACATGTCCCCCATTGATAGTTTTTCTTGCAGTGTGAGTCAGATGTATGCATATTACGTGACCTAAAAATTATAATCATCTATTAGTTAAGGGAAATGGTAGTAAAAATTGGGACACTTATAGGGGGATGCCGGATAGTGAGAGCGGATCCATACGCAAGGCTGTGTGCTGACACAAAGGAGGACTGTATTATGGAGGGGTGTGCACAAAGCAAAGAATATTTTTTATGGCATTTTGTATTAATAGGTGTGCAGTGCCTGGCGAAGAAGATTAAATGCTTAAGGAGGGGCCTCTAATTCAGGGGGGGATGTACGCATCAAAGAGTGGGTGTGTACCTATATCTTTAAAAATAAACTACATTTGATATAATACTATTCGGAAGTTTGCCTAATCCATGTCATATTGCCGATTGCGCTAATTGACATAATTGCATGTAAGATATTGGATCAATTCTACACATTGTTTGTGCTTTTCCAAGCTCAACTTAACATCGGTAAGCGATTGCAATAAAACAGATTGTTTTGGAAGTACCCTGATTG
Organism: Hyaloperonospora brassicae; assembly: GCA_947650285.1. NCBI lineage: Eukaryota > Oomycota > Peronosporomycetes > Peronosporales > Peronosporaceae > Hyaloperonospora > Hyaloperonospora brassicae. The sequence goes on along the minus strand of CANTFL010000393.1, from coordinate 38,356 downwards.
GTTTGCAAGCTGTGGGCCACTACGTTTAAAATAATTAGAGAAAATCAAATTACGTCGTTCAGATGCTTAAGTATTAGACATGCTTAGCCGCGTATATTTCTAGCAACTAGCATATGAATGGCATTCGCTATAGTTAAAGTGCTGAATAGCATAGTGCTAAAACTCTTGGACAAGCTTCGTCCACAGATACGGTGAGCAGAGACGACAAGCCTACCTAAAACCTGCAGTCAACTACTACCGATCGCCAGGGCACTGTGAATGTGTGTCACTTTTATGTATAAATAAGTATGGTCGTGTGGAGATATTTATGATCTTTCAATACGTTGTCTTTGATTTACGACAGTCCAAAGAGTCTTAGTTGACTTGTTTACATGACAGATGAATTACTTCTTAGTGTTACTCTATTACACATAATACACCAGATTTTCTACTACATTGCAGACTGAAATTATGTGCGACCCACTTCTGATTGGCGTTAATAAGTATCGTTGTACTGATGGCTATCACTGGACGTAAAATTAATATTGAGGTGACATATTGACGGCAAATTACTTTCTCAAGAATTTTATCGCGGCAAATGCAAAGAAGCTTTAGGGGCATAGGTTTAGTTTATGTGCGTTTAGAATGTGTGATGCAGCCAATATTGTGCAAACGACTCGCGTCAATTCACCCCGATCGCCCTTGTACGATGAAGGGCTTGGATATTAATTGTCAAACAAGAAATTGTACGATATTATAAATAAATACTCGTTGGAGTCAAGTACACGAATGCGTAAAAAAGGATTTGTGTAGCTTTTCGACGATAAATGGTAATTCGGTTCAATTTATTGTTTTGTATCAACCTGTCTGATCAACTTGTGATCATTCAGAATGTTTCGCCTCTCGCTCTCTGCAGCTACATCTTCGATTCGGCCGAGTGATATCCACCACCTACTTGCCGGAGACGCTGGTGAATGAACAAAGGTCATTGAGAAAATATTCGACTCGTAGGCCGTTATGAAGCCAAACAATCCAATTTGAATTACTATTTAGACAAATCACTTTGGTTTTGCGTGTTTTCTGGTACACTGGATCCGGCGTCGCACGTGGACAAGCAGATAGCTGCATGGTGTACAAAGTTGATATGGTATTAGTCGTTTGTCAGTGTAAAATGGAAGGGCAAAGCAGTTGAAAGTCGACGTGGACCTCCGTCCACTAAATGAGATTCTCGAGTCTCCACGCTATGACACTCGCACGCTGACATTGCACAGCGTATCCTTGCCTGTATAAAAACATTGCGTTTGATATCGCTACGCCGTATCGTCCACTATCTCTCATGCGATTTCTAGTGCCAATAGCGTCACATGGTATGCAATCAAAACGCGATGTATGGCACTCGTCGACTCACGGCTACTTGTTGTCACCTGACGTCGCTCCTGTGTAGGCGTACAAGAATGAATGTGATTCTATGTTGCATACAATTGCTGGAGGTGTAGTGCTGGATGTCGTGATGAAGGTCATTATTGGGTTGTAGGTGAAGCGGTCATTGCAGAAGGAAGAGGTGGTGCAGTCCTTTAATACAATAACACGTAATGTGTTGAAGACATACATATACTGACACGCATATTGTGTCTCAAGTAGAGCAGAAGCTAGGCTTAAGCAGAGCAGCACTTTGACACCTACATGACATTTACGCCGACAAGTTCTGGACGCGCATATCACGCGAGATGAAGAAGTTCCATTGACCTGTCGTGGTGGCATCTTTTTCGGGCGAAAAGTACTAGCGCATTCTCCTAATATTTCTGGCAGTATGCATCGGTACGAGGGGCATAGAAGGCACGAAACAAGCCGCAGAATTTGCTTCGCTACTTACACTTTTTGCGACGCGCGAATTGTTCTGACGTCTGGTCGCACTATTGGCAAGATGAGGCGTTTGTTTGCGGCAGACGAAGGACCTCTCGACTTATAAACGCAGTGGTCGACGACACACTGCTTGACAGCGACATTTACGGGGCAAGACGTAGACTAAGCCATACAACGTGCGGGACGACGCGAAGATGCTACAATTCTGCAGAAACTTTGCGCTAGAGGACCTACGCAGCATATGCTGCCATGCTACTTTTTTCTTCTGGTTTATGGTCTCGTATCGAAACCGAATGCGGCCTCATCAGACGACGCCTTCTTGGCATTGATTTGGGCGTTCGCTCCACGGTACTCGAGCTCTTCATCTGCCCCTTCACTTATCACAACTCTTGCAAGTTTTGACCTTTTGCTGCACGTAGGACGACCTCCAATGTATCACCCCAATTCCACCGTGCAGCTCTGTCGCGCAGCATGACACTGGATGATCACAAATAAAGCAGTCACAACATATTGATTTTCTATACTTAAGCTCCGTCTAAACGGCTCACTCCGCGCTACAATACAGCGTGCACTACGCTGCGAGGTAGCGGGATGATACGGAGCAATGGGAAAACAGTCCCAACCGTCGCCCTCGTCTGCTACTACACGCACGAAGCGTCCATGGCGCCGTCCAGACCTCGCACGAGAAAAAGGAGCACAGGACAGTCGAATGGAAATCCAGGACACACATGGCAGAACACGTGTCCCCAGCGATCGCCCTCCACCACCAGAACACCCCCCCCACCCTTCCCAACTCGAACAGACACAACTCACGCGTTCTTCACTTAACTGATCCGCGCCACTTTGCTCGGCACCACCACCGGGTTCTCCTCCACCAACTTGCGCTTCGCTGCCGTCTTAAAATTAAACGCGCACGCGTGCTCCTCCGCGTATCGGTGTTTGCTGCAAAACGTAAAGCTGCAGCGGCAGGTGACAGCCGCCAAGCCGACTTTCGCCTTGCACGCCCAGCAGCGTCGGCGGTTCTTCTGTCCCACGTGTGCGGCACTCTTTGACTCGTGCCGCTTTGGCTCGGCCAGCGCCTCGACGCCCTCCGTCGGAGCCACACGCGCTGTCGAACAACGAGTCGAAGCCGACAACTTGGAGCGCTTCAGGCAGCTCTTCCGGAACGTCAGCGCCGTTTGGCCGCTCTGCAGCACCACCGGCGAAGGCGACAGCACGTCCGACGAGGCCTTCGCGGTGGCGGGCGACGCCGCGCTCGGCAGACCTTCGGTAGAAGTCAGCGCTGGCGTCGAGACGACGACGGAGGACGAGGGCGAAGCAGTCGCTGTGGCGCTCGCAGACGAGACGCTGACGTCCGCAGCGGCCGGCGCGCTCGAAGGCGTCGAGGTCTTGGCGACCATCTCGGGGGTCTCGGGGGCGGGTGTTTCGTCGAACACGGAGGGGGACCTGTGCGCCATGGAGCGAAAGCGGAAATGAGGGAGAAGTGGAAGGGGCTGCGGCCAGGAGAAGGAAAAGCAGGAGGGGGAGCGAGAACGTTGCAAAAAACACTTCTGGGACAGGGGCACCAACGCATACAAAAACGCAGTGGGTAAAAACTCGTGGAAGCCGGGTTGGTGTAACGGCTGCGAATAATGGCAAATCGGGCGACTCCGCGAAAAGCGTTGCTGCGACCGACCAGGCGCTCAAGAGCGGATGGTCTGCTCTGCTGCTGCTGCCACATACAGCACACAGCGGACGACAACCAGCAACTTTACCTCCTCTATCGCCTCGGGACAAAGCCTGTTTTGACCTTGATCAACGATGAGGCGCTACCCAACTGGACCTGGGTGCTAGCCAGGCGCAATCAAAGCATGCCGTCTCCTCCAGCCATGTTGTTATATTCTCTTGGCAGCGGCCGTTTCGTCGTCGGTGAATAGAAGTTGCACAGGTTTCGCTCGAAATGAAGATGGCGCTGTCTGCCGTTGTGGCGTCTACACAAGCCTTGCCGCAGTTGTAATATTGATTGCAGGATAACCTCGTCATTGCGGACGGATGGAATGCGTGACGACTCGAATTCCTGTGCCACGAAGCCCTAGCCCTACGATGATTTGAAAGAATTCAGCTCGAGCGACATGGTGGCTTGTGATTGGACGCTAACAGAATTGTGTTGCTCGGTCGAAACTTTCTCCCGTTTTTGTCTGCGGCGATCAGTCGTTCCTTTCACTTTGCAACTTGAAAATCATAATTGGCTCTTGCCTACAAATTGTGCCAACAACTGCCCATCGCTAAAATGTTCAGGCACAGGCGATCGTCGGCAGTTAGGTTCGGATAAAGCGCACAAGAGCAAAGCATCGCGCACTATTTGAAAAACAGTGCCATGTCATTCACAAAAAGTAGATATAATATATAATAAATTGATGTAAATGACTTAAAAGTAAAAACAGTGGCGGCACTAAGTTGTAATGATAGAATTGCCAGCAGACTTCATCGTCAGTCATTACAAAATTACGGATTCGCGGTACTACAGATTAAGACACACCGTTTTACAATGTATCTAAAAATTTAGGGTAATGATATTTTCTCCACCCTATTTTTTTACTATTTTCACCCCCCTGGAACCAAAACAAGGTGCCTTCTAATTTTTATAAAACAGTGCGATGCACAAGGTCACACGCCGCGTATGGCTATTGTATAACAAGATGATCTTGCGTACAACATTGTCCTACATCTATTATAAATATGCGCATTGGTATAATGCGTGTTCAACTGGTGAACGACAATGTTATCACGGATGGTTGATACATCAAGGTTGCAGTTGTGTGAGCTTCTAAATACGGAGGTCTTAAAGATAGGATACATATACATGTTTGCATTACTACAACATGTAGTTGAGATCAACATAGAAAGCTAAACGATAATTCACTCTAGATGTTGTGCTGAAGAAGACAAGCGGGTATCAAAGTGTTATACGATGTTCGTATTGTCTAAAAGATGGATTATACTCTCGGTTAGAGCTGACAACAATAAAAAATGTTCTCCTATAAGGTCAAGCATATGACGAACACGCCTAGGATGTTTAGAACATGGACGCTAGAGATAAAGAATCCCGCAAACGACAGTTACGCCCGAGCGTGATCTTACTCGGCGCTACACGACTATGTAGATAATTTTTTATTGCGTCATACGAACGTTTTACAGTGCCGTGGTTGCGTACTAATTGGATCACACGCTGGTACATAATCTAACTGCTTACTTAAAGAAAGGGGTCAAGACGAAGAATACCAGGAAAAGAAAAAAAATGTGTCGTTTACTGTAATACCGACCCTACATCAGCTCTACGATAATCGGGAACAAAGCAGACTGCGAACATGCTAAATTCTCGTACAGTACGACCCGCAGGTGCGCTTCCGTTTTGCTTTGTTGTTTTCTTGGTGTGTTTGTACCATGCAAGTGACGATACATAGACCACGATGCTCTGTCCGCCATGGCCAATGAGTACTGCTTCTTTTACTGTGCCCACGCCTCTAACCTATTCGACGATCGCTGTACGTTTTTTATGCATCTCCTACACCCTTGCAAAATTGGTGCATGAGCGCTCATTGTGCCCATATTGTCTGCAGATACTGCACTTCCGAGTCAAGATAGCAGACCCCTCGATATACTCAAACGCAGACGGTTCTCGCAGCAGATTTTGTCTGTTAGTTGCTCCGCATAGTCTTCCTTTTGGTATTGTTTCGACTGGACCTATCACAGACACGCTTGGACCCGTCAATATTGTATTAGGACTGTATGCTCGAATAGAAATTTTTATATGGGTTGGTGCTGAGTCGAATACTTAAAATAGATGTGGAACCAAGTCATCGATTCGAACGTTGCTTTTCACATCTCCTGCAGCAGAAGCGAGAGTAAACTTTTCTAACCACCAATGCGAGTCGAAATCTTTTAGTGTGAAGGGTGCATCATCGTTGATTCCATTTTGAGCAGATTGCTTGAACGGTAGGTCTATAGCCAATCGAAACTTGGAATCACATTGGTAGGTATATGCATGGTGTTCGTGGACGAATGTGAGCGCATGAGATGAAACTTTATGCACAACCTGGGTGTATATGGGCGCTGCTGCGAATTTTGGTCGTTTCATGAGATCATCAGCGTGCATCATTTTCAGCTCCACCACTTGGTGCTCGATCACAAAGTGGAGACATTAAATTACTGTGAGCTGATCACCAATTGACGATCGCAAAAGGCGCTTCAAGAACGAATGCAATGACTCAGCTCCAGATGTAGTGTATCAGCCAATGATGGAAAACGTCTCCCACCCACGCTTAAATAATCTTCTCTTTGTGCTTGACCCACGTTCTATACAGGTGGCGTCTGACAAAATGGAGATGTCGGTACTTGGTCTTAAATTCGTCTCATTGTTCTTCGGAAACTTCGATACTTGATGTATATCAGAGAGCGCTACAGTCCACAATCATGACTTCCCATTCATCTCTATTCGTAAAGGAAATTTTGCATTTAGAAACAACATTTTTATTTATGTGCCAGCGGCACAGCAATCGTGTCGCAAACGAAAATACGTGGTGCTCAGCGTTTAAGAGAGCCGAATCGTTGTCGCCGACTAGAATTTGCGAATTTTAGTCGTTTGTTTAGACTCTTAAGCATCTTCTTAAAGAGGTTAGATCCCGTTTGTAGTTCCTTTCGTTCTTAGTTGGCATAAATGTTGTGCAAATGAGGAATGACTGGCCAAACGGGGTGACGCCGACACAACTGAGCATAGGTATCGTATACTTTTATTCTTGTAAGTGCAGTCGAGTACGATGACGTCACAGAACTCTGCATCAAGGGCGATGGCATGAGGATTGCAAACATCAAGGGGCAAATTTGACCCTATGCGGCAAGATTGAGATTACAGCAGTTGTTTTTTGCTTGCATCTCATCGAACAGCGCTTGAATCGGCATACCTCCATTCAAGTACTCTTTGCGCCCCTTCTGTTTATCATTGTAAGTGTCCCCGCTTACGTCGCAGAAGTTTAGATACTCCTATCTGAGGAACGCAAGTTGCTCTTTTGGCCGTATACCTTCTCTCTCTAGTCTAATGCGCTTGCTTCGTTGCTCAATTTTTAGCTGTCTAGCGTGAGAATGCATGTCGAGGTTTGTGGACATGTCATGGTTGTGCGCTTATTCATGTCGAGTCACCTGCCACATCTTGACAACGCCGATCGGTCGCGCTATGAGCAGTACTCGCATCCTGTACGTTTTGTATTTGTCTTTCGCGCGACGGTAGTAGACTTAAATGATCCCGATCGGTCGCACACAACAATCATTTTCCCTGTTTTATTGTCGGACCTAAAGATAGAAAGAGAAAACTTAAGCTTGCGCGCTTTCAATTGGAGAGCCATGAACATCTCCTTTGCGGAAACATACTTGAGATCGAAGAAATTATTAGACTCCATCAAATATCAAGAAGTTCCTTATGGTAGTTGTGAAGTTTAAAGTAAATGGTAGTGCATAGTACCAATTAATATAGTTGCCATTATTGATTACGTATAAGTGGTAAAATACACCGTGTTTTGGTTCCAGGGGGTAAAAATAGTATAATGGGGGTAAATATTATTACCCAAAATTTAAGATATGTTTAAGAATCGAGCAACAAGGCAATTGTTTTAGCTAGCCTAGCGTTTTTTAGGCAAGCTGCTTATAATCGAATCGAATTTTAATGGAAAAGCAATACGATCTGGTCGTACATTCTACACACCTGATCGTGCTACTTTTACAAAAACTGCATATATCATTCGATCTTATTGCTTGCACTGCGTTTGCAAAGAAAAAATAAGGGTTTTATGATGACTCTATCGGATTCCACTCGGTGCCTTAGGCATCAACCGTTCCAGTCCAGCGGTTTTCTGTTTGATCACGTCTTAAAATGAATGTAAGGTCCTTAAACAATGTATGATACGCATTGCTCTTAAAACCCCACCCGAACCCATGATTCCAATTAAATCGGGTGTCAGCAATTATAATCTAACAAAAACTTTACCTCCAAACGAGCATATTATGTTCTGTGGGGAAAAGGATGCGTTAGGCTATACAGCCGGGTCTATGTGGCGTACAGCAACCGAGTAGCAAATTCCTGTCGCGCGGAACGATAAAATCACGCACCTGGCTAGCCCGCACCTGCTAGTACCCACCTGCATTTACACACCCAAACGTGGCTAGCCATCGATGATGGGCGTGTAGACCTAAGCTGATATGGATGATGATTGGCCATCATCGAATATGCCGAATAACTCGGCCGGGTTTGGACTAATATTACAAATCATGCCGTCTTATATATGTATACTAAAATTTAAAAAGTCATATTACCGCACCAATTGATCACCTATTTATAATACCCCGCTCGATTAGACAATATTAAACTTGCGCCGATAAGTTAAATATTTAAAAATGTACTAAACAGTCAACGGCAGAGTTATACACGTAAAAAAATGAAAATACACATTTGACATATTCTAAATGACCAAAAATACACACGCCTACGACTATTCATACTAACATGGTAATCTAATTCATCCCTTCGTCAATATTGTAATTTTAAGGGATCCATCCGAATATTTCACATTATATAGTGAAAAAACGAGATGTGTCCACGCTCCAATTGTAGCCAGTCAGCGCTGTTCATTGTTCGATGAAGAGAAACGTTGCTTTTCGCGATAATATCTATATATAGATGATATGATATGACTGTACAGCCGCCTTATTGGCTGTCCCAATTAACTTAAATTGAAATGAGACGGCGCCGTGTAGTATCCGCGCGTATACACTTCTGTGAACGGTGGAACACGTACGAACGAGATGCCATTAGACGACGGATAAACATGCGTTATTATTATTGGCACATAATGTATAGATGATTGGAGTGAGTGAAATTAATGGCACGGAGCGTAACTACGCTGATTATGGCTGCCTCGCAACATCAATTGTAGCGGGGCGACCCTGTTACATTGTATTGTCATTATGTACTATGTTAATAATAGACATAAATTGTGATATTATGAACCTAATAATGCTGAGTTCTGTTATATTGGTGCGATGCTTTAAGGTCTACTCATAAATTGAGATATATTAAGATTTACCCACCAATCGCTACTAGACGCGCGCAATGGGTGGTGAGTAGACGCCATTATACATGGATTATAATTAATATATTTAAGGCAAGCCAAAGAAGTAACGAGACTAATTAAGTTAAATAATAATACGCTTATTCTTTTCCTTTTCTTATCTAAGTTTTACGTACATATTATTCCTATGATCCCTTACAGTGAACGCAAGCTAACGAGGTCACTGGTTCCCACTGCAATCAGTGAAAGCTTGCTACGCACTCTTGTCAGTGCGTAGATCCCAATACCCTGTTATAACTATTGTACAATATCAAGCATAAAATTCCTCACTTATATTGTGGTCATAACAACTCTTTCGACAAAAGTGATGTCCTTGTTGAATTTAATTGAGCTGAATGTGCTGCGGAGACATAAGCAGTATTCCTTGCTGAATTAAAGTTCATGATGTACATTAGCGTATAATATCGTCCCACTCGCATGTGAAGCACAAAGGTATAATATAGCAACGTGACATACGTACTTACAAATTCGCTCTACCTGCGAGGGCATTAAAAGATTTTTCTCGTCTCGTCGTATTCATGTAGTCTGTTACAATATATTGGCATGCCATAGGTTTTTTTAACGTATACTTGTGCTGTATCAGAGCGGAGCTGGTACAGCTCCTCCCCTAAGGAAGGCTTTCTGCTTGCCAAGCAAGCTGTTCTTTACAAGATTACGACTCTACGAGTCGACGATCATAAATTTCCAGGTCCTTATTCAAGAGACCTGAAGGATTCAATGAATCGACTGGACATTGTGCATAGTGGTCAATGCCTTAACAAGACTTGACTCTTTTTAACGATCTGAGACGCCTTAGCAAGGAACGTGTCTTTAACAGACCAAATCGGGAACCGCTCTAAATTTTGCTTTTATGTGAAAAGATACATTAGTCTAAACGTACCCACCTGAGACAATAATGACCCGTATTAGTCCCTTTCATAAGATATTGCCTTGAGTGGCTGTAACGCGTCATCCACAAGAAATTATAAGGTTTTCTGATATTATTTTTTATGGGGTCTCGTCCTAGGTATAAACGACACATATCATGTCGGCTATTCACCGACGTGTGATCCCGTTACGCTAGCCGCCAATCATAACTGTCTTGAATGGATACGGAATTTTTTCCACGCTTCGTTCTGCGCCAGAACTGCACGACTTGTATACACTTGCGAGCTACAAAGCTTGCTCCTCTCTCTCTTGCAAAGCAGACTCAGAAGGTATTATCCTATGGATTTCTACAAGTAGGTACGACTGATTAGCGCCGAACGCGTGTAGCTGAACGTTCGAGAGGTAAAAAGACGGTATTGCCCTGATGCACAATTTATCAGCAAACAAGGAGGACAAGCCGCGCATTCTGTTGATGCTACCTATGATCGGGTCGGACGCACATGTGACATCACGTGATACAGGGTAGCCCGTTACATGATAATGTCATTGAAACAATTTGACAATAAACAATATTAAGTCGAATATTCCTCTCACAATATCACATACATGGTGATATTGTTGAGATGACCGAAGGGTCTACTCATTGATTGATATCGTGATGATATCAACCCACCAATCGCTGCTAGACGCGCTCAATGGGTGGTGAGTAGACGTCATCATACATTTAGTTATATTGGTATAATTAAGTCAGGACAACATGAGATTCAAGGAGTTATAGGACTTAATTATATTAATACAGTTTTACTTTTACCAAGAGACTAGTCTGACTACTTAGTCTCCTTTCCTTCCTATGTGTTTCTTAAACACCTAGCAGGGCACTGTCGACCACTGTCGTCAGTGAAAGTATACTCCGTACTGGTCAACCAGTACGAATTCAACAGTGCCCCCTTACTCCTGGTAGCACTTTGTAGTCCGTCCAAGGACCACAACCCCATCGCCCAACATGAACATGTTGAACGAAGTAGATGGCGACAGCTTTCACAGAACCCGTGAGAGCTACTCCTATTTGAGTGACATCGAATGGAGTACGATCGAACGAATGAGTTTGACCGTTGGCGAGGAAGCCATAGGGCCACGCTATCCTCAAGGGATAGGGACCAGCAACATGCCGTCATTAGCAAGTTCTTGCAACGAGAACTTGATGAGTCGTGAGTGCAGGTGACCTTGTTACAACGACAAGATCACCAGCGGACCGAAGCACTGAGACAACAACAGTCTCAGTCCGCAGAGCCGACGCGTGAGCGTCGATGGGAGTCTCTAACACTAATGGTCTCCAAGTATCGGGGAGTCGAGGAAGACTCCCTGTTGACGTAATTCGTCGAGCTGGACGCTACCATTGATGGTCGTCGCATCGACGATGAGCGAATGCAAGTCTCATTCGCTCAATCTAATCTGGCAGGAGAAGCCAGAGCTTGGGCCCTGAACCTCAAGTTGCACGACCCAAATGTGTTTGGGTCGTTAGATGTCTTCAAGACCCTGCTCAGTGAGACGTTCGAGCCGCCCAGAGCAGAGTTCAGAACACTATCTGAACTCCTCAGAATTAAACAGGATAAGCGTAAGGTTTACGCTTACGCTCAGCACGTACGCTACCTTGCAAGCTGCATGGTAGTGAACCCTGTAAGTGAGTTTGTGTTGATCAAAATCTTCATTCAAGGGCTTTCAGACGGTCTCGTTAGCGACCACCTCTTCCGCGGAGAGCTAAAGACGCTCTAAGAGTCAATCTTTGCAGAGGAGCGAGAACATCATAGTGTGAGGCAGTCTCACGCTACTGAACCCCGCATCGTCCACAGAGACGATTAGCAGTCGGAGGTCCAGAACCAATGGACCTCTGTCAAGTCGAGGGCGAGAAACCTCGCCCTGCGAATGACAAGCGAATGGTGAGATGCCATCGCTGTCACAAACTGGGACACTACGCATATGAATGCAGTGTCCCCCGCTCAGAACCTCGCGGTGCTGAGCGCAGTATTCACCAACCAGCAAGAATAACTGGAGGGCGAGGCTCCGTTGCTGTTGCGAAGTCGCAACAGCGAAGTGGATCATAAAAAAACGGTCGGGATCAGTAGGGGCGGAGCGCCCTACTGATCCAGCAACATCAAGAGAATTTTCCAATTTCCTAAAAATGGGTTGCTTTCGACACACAAATTTTGTGTGTCTCTGCATCTGGTAATGATGTGTCTCTCATCACCTTGAAGTTCGAAGTGACAAAAGACTTGTCACTTCGCGCCCTAGTCGAATGTGGGGCGTTGAACAATTTTGTTCGTCGCCAGTCGCTAGAGGCAAAAAGTTTTAACTTCGTGGAGCGGGAGATCCCTCCAACGAAGATGACGGTGCGCCTAGCGGCAGGCGCGTCGATCACTGTGAAAAAACGTGTAGTCGGAATCCACTACACGTTAAAGGCGAACAGTACGATGATGATTTTATCGTGCTTGACCTAGAATAAAAGTTCGACGTCACCTTAGGGTTTCCTTGGCACAGGAGATTCGAGTTAAGGGTGAGTTGGCAGTATCGATCGGTCACGATAACTGCTACTTGTTCCTCAGATAATCACCTGACGAATATCTTGGAACGCCCAAACTTACGTGGGTGTACTGCGAGCGAGTGCGATGGCCTCACTTGTGGTACGGTCGTTTGCACGACTGTACAAGAACACAATGTAGATGATCACTACATTGTGGCGAAAACTCTTCCAGATCCTGTGGATGTGATTTTCCAGGAGGTAATCGAGACACTGAATGTCTTGGTTAGTGATCGATCAAGCGTAGGCGCTTACACGCTTGATTTAGTTGCGCCTCCGAAGTTAGCTTCGGAGATAATTCAACTGCCGACGCAAGAACCGAAATGGTTCTTGCGCGATCTGCGCAGTGGCAAAGTCAAGCAGATCTGTGTACTCGTCGCAAAGGACGAGTACGTTACCGATATTCGGTCGGCAACGATGTTTACTGAGACCGAGAGGGTTCTCAGCAGTTCATCGATGGACGAAAGTTTCATCGATGAGAAGACTCGGATTGAGAGATATGAATCTCAATCCTGGGAGTCACTTCAGGCAAATCCTTTGTATAAGGATTTGATCGAATTCAAGGATGTGTTCCCTGAATCCTTACCATGCGATTTGCCTAAGGACAAAGGCACTCGACACGAGATCGAGCTCAAGCCGGGCTCGAAGTACTGTGTCATGAAGCAGTGGCCACTGCCTCGTGAACAAGTCCTAGCGATCGACAAGTTCTTTGCCGATCGCTTTCCAGCAGGCCATGTAAGGTTATCAACTTCCCCTCACATCTCTCCGACTTCCTGTGTTGAAAAGGCCACATGAGGATGGCGGTTTGTGCAGGAATTTCAACAAGTTGAATGCTTCAACGGTACCGGTTCAGACGCCGATACCGAGTAAGGACGTAATCATAGATGTAATATAATATAAAATCATGCCATCGTATGTCAAAGAGCACCATCTTCTCGTCCATGTATATGATGGAAGGCTTCTATATGATCCTCATGCGTGAACGGGACATCCCGTACACGGCATTGAGCACCCCCAGCGGTATGCTGTGGGAGTGGCTAGTGATGTCACAGGGGCTTAGTAACGCCCCTAAAACATTCAACAGATTTGTAACAAATTTGTTGATAACGGTGCAAGGGTCGCGTCGAGTTATTTTGACAGGTGTTTGTTCATAGACGGGATATGAGCGGAAAAACGGAAAATTTAAAGTTCACAGAACACACGTACATCAGGTAAGTTAAATTATGCGCAAGCATAATTGAAACGCCAACCCCAAGAAGTGTATATTAGCGACTTGCGAAATATAACTTCTTAGATGCATCGTGGGTAAGAATGGCGTACGTCCTGATCTGGAAAGGATTAAACCAATCACAGACTGGCCTGTTTCAGTCGATATCAAGGGACTTCGTAAGTTCCTTGGGCTAGCGGCGTACTTGCACAAGTACTCGAGCAATTACGCCGAGATGACTGTTCATCTTTCTTGCTTGCTCAAGAAAGATGTGAAGTGGTCATGGAGCGCTGACTGCCAGCGTTCCTTTGAAAGCATCAAGAAAATCTTGATGCAATCGCCCATCTTGGCGATTGCAGATCAGAACAGACCTTTTCATGTGGTCTGTGACGCCAGCGATTTTGCTATCGGCTGTGCGTTGATGCGGTATGACACAGACGGCGCAGAGCCCGTCGTCTGCTATCAATCGCGGTAGATGCACACGAGCTGAACGCAATTACCCAGTGCATGACAAGGAACTACTTGCCATGAAGTATGCACTGGCTAAGTTCCGGGTCTATCTCCCAAGAGATAGACCGTTCATCGTCTATATGAACCATGCGTCACTACGCACGGCCGTAAACAGTCCACACCTCTCGCAACGAATGGCGAGGTGGCTGTCTTTCTTCGAAGAATATTGCTTCTACGTGGAGTACAATCCAGGACGACTTAATGTCGTCGGTGATGCGTTGTCACGTCGGCCCGACTTCGAGCCAACGTCCCGAGTCAACAGTGAGGCTTTGCCCACTGTTGCGACACTGTCCATCAGTGTGCCGTCGTCACCTTTACTCGACGACGTGCGGAAATCATACGCAGGAGACACGAATCTCCTCCGTTTTATGGGTCATCTTGCGAACCCATCCCGGAAATCCTTGTCGGATTTGCCGGCTCTGTACCGTTCCTCTTTGGATCGGTACACGACTCGCAATGGCCTGCTGTACTATACAGCAGTTGCCGACGACACGCCTCGTGTCGTCGTTCCCGATCATGATGAATTGCGATTACGCATCATGTTCGAATATCACGATGCGCCGTCTGGCGGGCATCATGGACGAGAAAAGACTTACCTCACGGTCAGTCGTGCCTTTTACTGGCCCCGCCAGTATCAGTTTGTCCGCAAGTACATTCGTTCTTGCGAGGTCTGTCAACGGGTAAAGCCTAGCCCTTCGTCCCGTGCACCGATACAACCTCTGCCGGTCCCGGCAGAGTGTTGGGAGTCCGTGTCGATGGACTTTGTCTTCGGGTTCCCGAAGACACTAACAAGAACAATGTTATTCTTGTGTTTGTGGATCGTTTAAGCAAGATGGTACATCTTGCTGCGGTCCCAGAATTTATTAACGCCCACGGCTGTGCGCGTGTCTTTATCGACAATGTGTTTCGACTCCACGGTTTACACCGTGAACTCGTATCCGACCGTGGCCCTCGGTTCACGGCGGCGTTTTGGCAATCCGTGTTCCGCACATTGGGAACACGGTTGAAATTGTCAACCTCTGATCATCCCAAAACGGATGGTCAGACTGAACGGGTGAACCGTGTCCTCGAAGAAATTCTTCGTGGATACGTCCACCCCTTTACACATTGGAGTGAGTTCTTGCCGATGGTTGAGTTTGCCATCAACAACTCCGTGCATGCGTCCACAACGCATACAACGTTCTACGTGAATGGCTTACGCCACCCACGTATTCCCGCCCTCATATAGAGTGACTCTGAGTTAAGGAGGGGAGGGACTCGCTCGAGCAAAAACCGTTTTGGCTCTTGCTCATCACGTATCACCGCTCACGCCGATACGTTTGATGCCGATGTCGACAACGTCGACATCGAGGAAATCGAGCTTAGCAGTAGCGATGACGCTGCTGCTACATCTGACAACGATGACGATGCTGGGATATTCAGCATCGTCAATGATTATTCCAGCGAGGAAGAATACACCCTTGTTGAAGAAGAGAACGATCTCTTAGCAGTGCGCACGAAGCGCACTGAAAGACAAAACAAAGAGTCAGCAGAGAACTTCCTGCTGACTCGAGAGGCGGTAGTCCGTTTTGTTCAGGACTCCATCGCAAATGCGGTGGACCGCCAGAAACGGAACGAAGACAAGAATGGAAGAGCAAATGTTCTTTTATTTAAGGTTAACGACCTAGTACTACTGTCTACGGTAAACTTACCTGGACATGTAGTCACTAATGTCGGCAGTAGTAAATCACTGCCGAAATACATTGGTCCCATTCGTGTGTTGCACCGCAAGGGCAATGCATACACGATTGAGATGTTTCTTAGGATGCGCACGCATCCTACATTTTACGTTGGTCATCTCCGCCCGTAATATCAGTACAGGACCTTTTTTGAGAGCGGAGATAAAAGCCACGCTCAAGAATCCCCAACCGATTCTTGTGATCACGGACCAAACTTTCAAGTTGGTCCTTCAGTGACGCATGCTCTTGACAGGACGCCTCTAGCCCATCGTGCAAGCGACCATTTCGCGTTCGTTCTCAAGCTGAGTGAATGCGAATTCCGATCGGTCCTTCTTCGGATCGGTACGGAGCCGTCGTACACTCGACAACAAGTCTTGTCGACGATCGTGCTCTCAATCGACGTCCTCCCTCAACTCGGTCAGCTAACGTTCATGGTTACCGAAAGGTTCCTGCAGGCCCGGCAGCTGAGCCGGACCTTATCTTTCCACCATCATAGTAACCACTTGTGGATTGTCACGGTGGTCGACGCTTTCACGTGGGGCGTATCTTGAGCCACCGCATGAATAACGGGGAGCATACAAGTTACCTTGTCCGCTGGCGGGGGTGTTCGCCATCGAATGACAGCTGAGATCCTTGGTACCAGCTGATGGCTGATGTTGAGGGTCTCGTCGACCAGTACGACGAGACTCTGCCTATAGGTCCGAGGGCCCATCGGTAAACACGCTTTTTGGCGCTTGTTGACGCTTTGCAAGTTTGTTATCGCGTCCCGCATCTCAGCCGAGATGTTTGCCCTTCCCCAGGGCAAACAAAGGGGAATACACGTCCCTATATGCACGCTGCGAGTTGTCAACACAACTCGCACAAGGATCACCTTAAGTGAGGCAAGAAATGCCTGCCTTTCTCGACAAACGATGCAACCGGTACCTAGCACCGATTGGCGTTCTCTTTTCAAACTTGAGGCGTACTGTCTCACAAGGCCTCGCTTTTGGTTAACGTAGTACCATTAATAATTGAAAAAAGCATCGAGATAATAGTCTTCTTCAGCGCGAAAGTTCTTCGCGTTGGAACTAAAGCCATGGAGTTAGCTCGCAATTAATAAGGGAATTAAATGGTATTGACAAGCTATTGATGATCGATTCAAGCAATCGCCACGGCTTTATCTCATCATGCTTTGACGTAGTACCTTTGCCGATACCACGGGCTTAAATACGACGACGGCTCGCGCCATCGTCAACGCTCACGTGCGAAGGCGCACAAGTTGACTGTTGTGATGAGTTATCATACTCATCAACGTATTCATCATCACTGCCGAACAGACAGTGACGCATGTAGCGAGTCCGTTCGTTCGACAGATCTCTTGATGAACGAGGCACCGCAGGTGAGCGTGATGCCTCTAAAGACTTTTCTGAGTCAGACACATTTGACTTGTTAGAGTAGACGACCCCTATCTCGAAGTCGCTATGTGCATAAGGTGCGATAGCACATGCGTCTGCAGCAACACTTGCCGCAGGCAGAGAACGAGCAGCAGACGACGAATCGTCTGCCGCAGAGGCTGGGCAGTAGCATAATGTGTCGTCTTTGAATGAAGCCGCATAGGCATGTTAACTATGCAAGTCAAAGTCAGAATAAATGGGTCTGATCAACAAGTGCTCCCCGTCCCGTTGGCTACCAACGGGTGGCCACAAAATTCGATAGCCACTCGGTGAGACTCAGTAAAGGGGGGGTGTATTGGGGTAGCCCGTTACATAATATTGTCACTAAGGATAATAATCACAATGAAGAATATTACGTTGAACATTCTTTCAACAATACAACTAACTATATTGAGTTCGTTGAAGGTGGTGGGTACACGTTAGTATACGTTTCGTTAGATAAATGTTATTAAGTCAGGACAGACAGAGACACAGGATTAATAGGACTTAATTTATAAAATATCAGTTTTGCTTTCACCAAAGACTAGAGTGTTGATTTAGTCTCCTTTCCTTCCTCTGTGTTGGTGCAACACTTAGCAGGGCACTGATATTCACTGTTGTCAGTGGAAGTTAGTTCGGTACTGGTGGACCAGAACGTTGTCACCAGTGCCCCGTTACAGATATCACCGACTCTGTGTTTGCTGGTGAAAACGACCAAATACTCCTATTACTCCTCTGTGGTCTTGTTTTAGCGTGTTCGAGGGTTTAATATAGTTTAGCATTTGTAATTTGGACGTCTGACTTAGCATCTGTCGATTATCCAAATAAGCTTCATGATGATCTTCGTGATTTTATTAAATTAGCGAAGTTTCGCACATATATGTTTTTTAAAACAAATTAATGAAAGAAATTATACAGGTGTCAACCTTGTCAAAATCTTTACGATATAAAACATAATGTGACTTGGACTTAGAACTTGTATGATAATAGAACATATTCCTACCTTTGTTCCGACAAGATATATCAAAACTTCCTGAAACTAATTATTTCTATCCCTAGCAATCGAATTCACAGCAAACAAATAAATTTGTTCTAGTCCTATCAATCGGATTCGCAGCAAACCTGAACCATACTGGACCGCGTAAAAGCTATATAGATATGAAAATCAATAATTGGTCTACCATCTATACTAATGGCAAATAATATTTTGATTGTCAAAGTTGTGATCAAAGTCGTCCATTTCAAAATATTGAGCTGCCACTGATGGTCAGGCGACGGGTCAACAACGCTCGGGCGACAGACGCCCTTTGTGTCGTATTTATGGCTCCTTTCGCTGCTGCGCTGAGTGTGTCGTGGCGGTTCTTTTCGTCGTGTTCCATCGACAGTTTCTCGCGCCTTCTTTGGCTTCTCCGGACTCGGATTAGCGTCGTCGACCGAGCGATTTAGGAGTACCGGTCGACTATTAAAAGCAGTCATAGCAGTAGTAGTTACGTGCGGACCACGCGCGAATTGGGGCTCGGCGTCGTCGTCGTCGTCGTCGTCGTTTATTGAGTCGTGCGCGTCTTCACTGTCGACGTCGATGGGGCAAAAGGCGGACGAGTGAGACGATGTGGCGGGTCCCGAGCGCTCAGAAGACGTGTGCAGAGTCTCGCGCGAAGACTCGAGACTCAGCCGCATCAGAGGTGCGCGTCTACTTTCGGTACTGGAAGGGTGAGAGTGGAATAAGACCTGACGCTTTGCGGGCGAGCAGGCGGAAGAAGGTGGTCCTAATAGAGACCGACGCTGACGCCAAATGTCGTGAGAGTGGGCCAAACGGGTCTTGGACGGTCTCTGCGAGAAAGAACGCCGAAAGCGCGTGGTATGCCAAGAAACGAGTAGGGAAAAGTATTGGAGAACACACAGCTGTAGCTGCTGCTGTCGAAGAGCGTTGGCCTTCACGGAAAACTCACGACTGATTGGACAGCTGCGCGCGATGTCCGAGAGAAGGAATGCTGAGAGGCGAAGGTTGCGCCAACGCGTGCATAGAGAGTCGATGCTCCTAGTTGTAAAGACCGTGGGCAAATTACAGTCGCATCATCGTCTTAGTTTTGGCAAAGCCATAGCGCCTACAAACACCATGTTTCGAGGACCGAAGTAACTCGGCAGCTGCGGCTCTCTTTCGACAGGGGGAGGATACAAGGGGTTGGTGGCAGTCATTTGCACCCAAGCACGGCAAAGCCGAGTATGCTTCCCTCTTCAGGGCAAAGGAAAGCGTGGACGTACGTAAAACGAGCGCATAGTAAAGTCGTGTTTCGCTGTCGGTCACAAGAAGACCGGTGAATCGCATGACCTCTGTTTTGCTCCTGAAGTACCGCAGTGCTTGTCCCTGTTCCTGAGTCGGTACATGCGCATATAGATCCGTGATGTAACGGGGCACTGTTGAATACGTACTGGTTGACCAGTACGGAGTATACCTTCACTGACGACAGTGGTCGACAGTGCCCTGCTAGGTGTTTAAGAAACACATAGGAAGGAAAGGAGACTAAGTAGTCAGACTAGTCTCTTGGTAAAAGTAAAACTGTATTAATATAATTAAGTCCTATAACTCCTTGAATCTTCTGTTGTCCTGACTTAATTATACCAATATAACTAAATGTATGATGACGTCTACTCACCACCCATTGAGCGCGTCTAGCAGCGATTGGTGGATTGATATCATCACGATATCAACCAATGAGTAGACCCTTCGGTCATCTCAACAATATCACCATATCTGTGATATTGTTAGAGGAATATTCGACTTAATATTGTTTATTATCAAATTGTTTCAATGACATTTTCATGTAACGGGCTACCCCGTTACATCACCCCTCCCTTATCTGGTAGTCACCATGTGACCATCGGAAACTTGGTGGCCACCCGTTGGACACCAGTGGGACAGGGAGCACTTGTTTGGTCAGACCCATTCACTCCTGACCTTGCCTCGTATATGTTAACATGTCTATGCGAGGTGATTCGAAGACCACACATCCTGCTGCTGTGCAAGCCTCTACAGCAGACGCTTCGTCGTCTGCTGCTTGTTCTCTGTCTGCAGCAGAAGGTGCTGCAGACGCACGTGGTATCGCACCACGTGCACATGATGACCTTGTCGATGAGGTCATCAATTCTGGCGAGTCAGACGTGCCTGACTCGCGCAACGTTTCAGAGGCATCCCGATCACCGGCGGTGTCTCATCGTTCGTCAAGAGCACTGTCGAAAGAGCGGACTCGTGAAATGCAACACAGTATGTTCGGCGGTGATGATGAACTCTATGGTGAGGAATACTATGCCTCACCAGCATCAACTCGTGCTTCCCCTCAAGAGCGTGATAACTATGGAGAGAGCCGTCGTTATTCTGATAGCCGTGGTACCGAATCAGGTACCAAATTGAAGCGTGGTGATCTCAAGCCGTGGCGCTTGCCCGACCAGCTCATCGATAGCCTGTCTCACGAGACAAGCCAGCATCATCGAATCCCATTATTCGATGAATTGGAGCTCAATGGATTAGGACCCAGCGCGCGAAACTTTCGCGCTGAAAAAGAATATTATCTCGATGTCTTCTTTAGGCATCGATGTTACAATGAAAACCAAAATCGAGGAAAGAAATCGCATTTGGCGGCGTGGAACGCGTTCATCCAAAATGTCAAGAATTTTGGACAAAAAAGATGGCTCCAAAAACTTGTAGCTGTACGCATCAAGTTTGAAAAGAGAACGCCAACCGCTGCTAGGTACCGGTTGCATCTTTTGTCGAGAAAGGCAGGCATTTCTTGCCTCACTTAAGGTGATCCTTGTGAGAGTTGTGTTGACAACTCGCAGCGTGCATATAGGGACGTGTATTCCCCTTTGTTTGCCCTGGGGAAGGGCAAACATCTCGGCTGAGATGCGGGACGCGATAACAAACTTGCAAAGCGTCAACAAGCGCCAAAAAGCGTGTTTACCGATGGGCACTCGGACCTATAGGCAGAGTCTCGTCGTACTGGTCGACGAGACCCTCAACATCAGCCATCAGCTGGTACCAAGGATCTCAGCTGTCATTCGATGGCGAACACCCCCGCCAGCGGACAAGGTAACTTGTATGCTCCCCGTTATTCATGCGGTGGCTCAAGATACGCCCCACGTGAAAGCGTCGACCACCGTGACAATCCACAAGTGGTTACTATGATGGTGGAAAGATAAGGTCCGGCTCAGCTGCCGGGCCTGCAGGAACCTTTCGGTAACCATGAACGTTAGCTGACCGAGTTGAGGGAGGACGTCGATTGAGAGCACGATCGTCGACAAGACTTGTTGTCGAGTGTACGACGGCTCCGTACCGATCCGAAGAAGGACCGATCGGAATTCGCATTCACTCAGCTTGAGAACGAACGCGAAATGGTCGCTTGCACGATGGGCTAGAGGCGTCCTGTCAAGAGCATGCGTCACTGAAGGACCAACTTGAAAGTTTGGTCCGTGATCACAAGAATCGGTTGGGGATTCTTGAGCGTGGCTTTTATCTCCGCTCTCAAAAAAGGTCCTGTACTGATATTACGGGCGGAGATGACCAACGTAAAATGTAGGATGCGTGCGCATCCTAAGAAATATCTCAATCGTGTATGCATTGCCCTTGCGGTGCAACACACGAATGGGACCAATGTATTTCGGCAGTGATTTACTACTGCCGACATTAGTGACTACATGTCCAGGTAAGTTTACCGTAGACAGTAGTACTAGGTCGTTAACCTTAAATAAAAGAACATTTGCTCTTCCATTCTTGTCTTCGTTCCGTTTCTGGCGGTCCACCGCATTTGCGATGGAGTCCTGAACAAAACGGACTACCGCCTCTCGAGTCAGCAGGAAGTTCTCTGCTGACTCTTTGTTTTGTCTTTCAGTGCGCTTCGTGCGCACTGCTAAGAGATCGTTCTCTTCTTCAACAAGGGTGTATTCTTCCTCGCTGGAATAATCATTGACGATGCTGAATATCCCAGCATCGTCATCGTTGTCAGATGTAGCAGCAGCGTCATCGCTACTGCTAAGCTCGATTTCCTCGATGTCGACGTTGTCGACATCGGCATCAAACGTATCGGCGTGAGCGGTGATACGTGATGAGCAAGAGCCAAAACGGTTTTTGCTCGAGCGAGTCCCTCCCCTCCTTAACTCAGAGCCACTCTATATGAGGGCGGGAATACGTGGGTGGCGTAAGCCATTCACGTAGAACGTTGTATGCGTTGTGGACGCATGCACGGAGTTGTTGATGGCAAACTCAACCATCGGCAAGAACTAACTCCAATGTGTAAAGGGGTGGACGTATCCACGAAGAATTTCTTCGAGGACACGGTTCACCCGTTCAGTCTAACCATCCGTTTTGGGATGATCAGAGGTTGACAATTTCAACCGTGTTCCCAATGTGCGGAACACGGATTGCCAAAACGCCGCCGTGAACCGAGGGCCACGGTCGGATACGAGTTCACGGTGTAAACCGTGGAGTCGAAACACATTGTCGATAAAGACACGCGCACAGCCGTGGGCGTTAATAAATTCTGGGACCGCAGCAAGATGTACCATCTTGCTTAAACGATCCACAAACACAAGAATAACATTGTTATTGTTAGTGTCTTCGGGAACCCGAAGACAAAGTCCATCGACACGGACTCCCAACACTCTGCCGGGACCGGCAGAGGTTGTATCGGTGCACGGGACGAAGGGCTAGGCTTTACCCGTTGACAGACCTCGCAAGAACGAATGTACTTGCGGACAAACTGATACTGGCGGGGCCAGTAAAAGGCACGACTGACCGTGAGGTAAGTCTTTTCTCGGCCATGATGCCCGCCAGACGGCGCATCGTGACATTCGAACATGATGCGTAATCGCAATTCATCATGATCGGGAACGACGACACGAGGCGTGTCGTCGGCAACTGCTGTATAGTACAGCAGGCCATTGCGAGTCGTGTACCGATCCAAAGAGGAACGGTACAGAGCCGGCAAATCCGACAAGGATTTCCGGGATGGGTTCGCAAGATGACCCATAAAACGGAGGAGATTCGTGTCTACTGCGTATGATTTCCGCACGTCGTCGAGTAAAGGTGACGACGGCACACTGATGGACAGTGTCGCAACAGTGGGCAAAGCCTCACTGTTGACTCGGGACGTTGGCTCGAAGTCGGGCCGACGTGACAACGCATCACCGACGACATTAAGTCGTCCTGGATTGTACTCCACGTAGAAGCAATATTCTTCGAAGAAAGACAGCCACCTCGCCATTCGTTGCGAGAGGTGTGGACTGTTTACGGCCGTGCGTAGTGACGCATGGTTCATATAGACGATGAACGGTCTATCTCTTGGGAGATAGACCCGGAACTTAGCCAGTGCATACTTCATGGAAAGTAGTTCCTTGTCATGCACTGGGTAATTGCGTTCAGCTCGTTGCATCTACCGCGATTGATAGCAGACGACGGGCTCTGCGCCGTCTGTGTCATACCGCATCAACGCACAGCCGATAGCAAAATCGCTGGCGTCACAGACCACATGAAAAGGTCTGTTCTGATCTGCAATCGCCAAGATGGGCGATTGCATCAAGATTTTCTTGATGCTTTCAAAGGAACGCTGGCAGTCAGCGCTCCATGACCACTTCACATCTTTCTTGAGCAAGCAAGAAAGATGAACAGTCATCTCGGCGTAATTGCTCGAGTACTTGTGCAAGTACGCCGCTAGCCCAAGGAGCTTACGAAGTCCCTTGATATCGACTGAAACAGGCCAGTCTGTGATTGGTTTAATCCTTTCCAGATCAGGACGTACGCCATTCTTACCCACGATGCATCTAAGAAGTTATATTTCGCAAGTCGCTAATATACACTTCTTGGGGTTGGCGTTTCAATTATGCTTGCGCATAATTTAACTTACCTGATGTACGTGTGTTCTGTGAACTTTAAATTTTCCGTTTTTCCGCTCATATCCCGTCTATGAACAAACACCTGTCAAAATAACTCGACGCGACCCTTGCACCGTTATCAACAAATTTGTTACAAATCTGTTGAATGTTTTAGGGGCGTTACGAAGCCCCTGTGACATCACTAGCCACTCCCACAGCATACCGCTGGGGGTGCTCAATGCCGTGTACGGGATGTCCCGTTCACGCATGGGGATCATATAGAAGCCTTCCATCATATACATGGACGAGAAGATGGTGCTCTTTGACATACGATGGCATGATTTTATATTATATTACATCTATGATTACGTCCTTACTCGGTATCGGCGTCTGAACCGGTACCGTTGAAGCATTCAACTTGTTGAAATTCCTGCACAAACCGCCATCCTCATGTGGCCTTTACAACACAGGAAGTCGGAGAGATGTGAGGGGAAGTTGATAACCTTACATGGCCTGCTGGAAAGCGATCGGCAAAGAACTTGTCGATCGCTAGGACTTGTTCACGAGGCAGTGGCCACTGCTTCATGACACAGTACTTCGAGCCCGGCTTGAGCTCGATCTCGTGTCGAGTGCCTTTGTCCTTAGGCAAATCGCATGGTAAGGATTCAGGGAACACATCCTTGAATTCGATCAAATCCTTATACAAAGGATTTGCCTGAAGTGACTCCCAGGATTGAGATTCATATCTCTCAATCCGAGTCTTCTCATCGAGGACACTTTCGTTCATCGATGAGCTGCTGAGAATCCGTTCTATCCCAGCAAACAATGTTGCCGACCGAATATCGGGCACATACTCGTCCTTTGCGACGAGTATGCAGATCTGCTTGACCTTGCCACTACGCAGATCACGTAAGAACCGTATGAGTTCTAGCGTTGGCAACTGAGTTATCTCCGAAGTTAAATTCGGAGGCACAATCAGATCAAGCGTATAAGCGCCTACGCTTGATCCGTCATTAACCAAGACGTTCAACGTCTCGGTTTCTTCCTGGGAACTTGTTTCCACAGGTTGCTGAGGGCCTAATCCCTCAGTAATTAACTCTCGAGAAAGTCCTTTATCAAGCACGTGGGGACTTAGTCCCTCGACGTCTTCTTAATGTGGCTATGCAACTACATTCAGGTCTTGATCTTCTACTGTCGACTCTCCAGTCGACCTAGGATGACCGTGTTGTCGATTGTGGACAACTGGTTCTCTTCCTAAGATGTTTCCCTCTAGACATGCATCCATGTCCCGGTCCAATCGACTCATTTGAATCATGTACCTTCGGCGCTGCCTGTGTTTCTGTACAGCCGTCGGGAGATTGCTTCACAGTGTAATGATCAGCTTCACTGAGACCCTGTGCATTCGTGCTAATGACCGTACCGCAAGTAAGTCCATAGCACTCACTCGCAGCACATCCACACGCTTGTTGACGCTGCATGACGTTCATCAGATGGCCATGTGATGAACAAGCGACAGGCATCTTCACGGATCGAAGCTGCCGGATTACCTTCGGCTCGTACTTTCTGATCCAAGGTAATCCCATGATGACATCAAATATATCATCCAGAACGATGAAGTCATCATTGTGCTGCTCGTCTTCTAACGCGTAGTAGGATAATACTACACCTTTATTACCGGTAATAGATGCGCTTGTAGCAAGGCGCACCGTCATCCTCAATAGGGGAGTATAGCGCTCAACGAACTTGAGCCTACGATCGTCCAGTGACTGGGGACGAATTAAATTGTTCGACGCCCCACAGTCAACTATATCACGAAGTGACATATCTTTTGTCCCTTCTAACTAAAAGGTGGTGAGTGATATCTCATCACCAGGTGCATTGACACACAGTGACTGTATATCTGGAGTAATTTCCGTTAAGACTTTTGCAAACTATCTTGAGGTTACTGGATCAGCAGGGCGCTCCGCCCCTACTGACCCCGGCCATTTTTAGATGGTCTGCTTCGCTGTAGCGGTTTCGCAACTTCGCTGGACCCACGACCATTGCCCCTTTTGGCGAATGGTCGTCCATTTCGCTTAGTACTCCTAGGTACTGGGCGAGGAGCACTACACTCGTAAGCGTAGTGTCCCAACTTCTGGCAGCGATTGTACTTCTGCAATCGCTTGTTGTTCGAAGAGCGAGGTCTCTCGCTCTTAGCATAACAGAGGTCCATGGGTTCTGGACCTCCGGTCTCTTGTCGTCTCGGTGGACGATAAGAGTTTGAGCTAGCATTAGCTTGTCTCATGCTTAAGTCTTCCTGTTCCGATGCTGCAATAGCATCTTCTAGAGCATTCACATCTAGGCGGAACAGGTGAATTCTGACGGGCCCGTCTGCGAGCCCTTGAATGAATACAGTGATCAACGTGTGTTCATCTACCGGGTTTGCAGTTATACTACTCGTAAGGAGTCGTACATGCTGAGCGTAAGCGTGCACGTCACGCTTACCTTGTTTGAGTTTCAGATGCTCTGATCGAGACCTGAACTCAGCCCTTGGCGGCTCAAACGTTCGTTTGAGCCGGTTTTTGAAGGATTCGAGCGACTTATAAGCGTAGGGGTCGCTCATCCCTAGCCCTAAGGCCCAAGTCTCGGCACTTCCTGCCAAGTAGGATTGAGAAATGTTAGTTTCATTTGCTCCTCGTCGATGCGAAGTGCCCTTATGGCTTTGTCTAATTCGACAATAATAACAACAGGGAGTCTTCCTCGACTCCTCTGTATTTGGAAATGTCAACCTTCAAGATTTCAGAGCGACGCGTGTTCGTCGTCCCGCCCAGAGCAGCATTGCATTGCTGCTGTCTCAACAGCTCTGTATGTCGAGCACCGAGTTCTCTCTACTTCTCAGCCTAATGAGGGCCTTGCTGTTGAAGCGAGGATAATTTCTCTCGTTTGGCGCCAAGTCCATGTTGAATGAACCTGGCGATGGCGGCATGTTGGTGGTCTCTGTCAAAGATTTCAACATAGCGGAAACGCCAATGTACCCACAGTAAAGCTCATTCGCCCTACCGCGGCCCATTCGAGGTCACTCAAATAGTAGAATCCTTCACGCGTGGCGTGAAAGCTCTCTTTCTCATCCCTCATGTTCATGATGGATAAGGTGGGTGGTCGTTGGAAGGACTACAACGTGCTACCAGGTGTAACGGGGCACGCTCTTGCTCAGATAATTGAGCAAGGCCTTGTATTGATAACAATACAAGGGTGCGTACGCCCGACGTCACGTACACATGGCGTGAAGAAGCGCGACCAAGACAATACAGATCCCGAAAGCTCTGTCTGAAGGGGAAAGTAGAACTGTTATTTAATATACAGGTTTTTTCTTACTAAATTATCTTTCGTCTTTAACTAACTACATTAAACTACTGTCTACTATGTGGGTCTTCCGTCCACCACCCATTGCGCGTGTGTAGCAGCAATTGGTGGTTAAATTGGTTGATATACATTGTACATTAATTAAGAAGTGGACCTCTCCACGGATATTACCCTTAGAGGTAGTATTCCGACAACATCGCTTTTCTCGAGTGATGTTAATTGAACATCATCAAAATAGATAATATTCAAAAATTGGTACTTTCGTACCAATTTTATGTAACGGGCTTACCTCGTTACAGTCGTCATGGAAATCGATGTGCTTAAGACATATCGATTATTGCAAGATGCATTGGTCGAATGACGACCACAATCTTGAAGCAATCACTGATGCAAGCAGTCAAGACCCGTTGTGACTGAATATTGGTAGCAACGAGCACACGGACGATCTCGCAACGATGGCTTGTAAGCCCTTGTACCAGCTTGTCCACGTAGGTGTTACTACTTGTGTCAATACATTGCCTAGACTGTGACGATAAGTTGGATGTCATGTAGCTCGCCGTCTATGTCGTTGCACCGCTTGTGACGAGGCTAAGCAGACAGATGAGCTATCCAGAACTCGAGTACTCGCTTGACCAGTAAGTTGGTGTTTGCTTCAAGTTGAGATTTCAATCGACAAATGTCAAGAAAGTCGACGGATCTCGGATTCGATGCACTGGTCCCTACATTTGTCCGGACCAGAGCAGCGTGGCGTGTGTGTAACTATTACCATAGCACTCTCCACGCCCCAGTCGTCTTGACAACTATCGTACCTCCGGATGATTCGGACGCGAACGATAGGAGCCACATGGAATGGTTTGGTCGCGAAAGTCTCCTGTGTGTGCACGTGTGTGGTGCGGGCCAACCGGCAAAGTTTCGAGTCGTGTGTTGGCGTCGAAGCAGGCGGGTCTTTTGTGGTCGTTTCTCGCTTTCTTTGTCGCGCCACGCCAAATGTTAAGCTCCGCCTGCTCTCGCGTAGAATTGTAATCGCTGCGTCGTGCATCTGCGTGTCAGTCAGCGAAAGGGATTTGCTAGAGACTCGAGTCGAAAGCTCTTAACGTTTGCAGCCGCTTTGCTGATAAGAAAGCGTCGTCGCTATGGTCCTTTGGCTGTACATGTCTTCGTAAGTCGTTTCGGCTAAGGGTACAAAAATACGCTTCAGCCTTCTTCGCCAGCGCTTGCACGTTTGACCCCGAGATTTGGGGCTGCCGAGCATTGGGGTGAAGCCCGACACGGCTGAGGCTGTAGGTGGCAGCTTCGGTCAGTCACACTCAACGCGAACGAATTCTGTGCGCTTCATAGTGTGTGGCAGCTGCGAAAAGATGATGGGGGTGACCTCACGCCCAATCTTCCACGAAACCGCCACGTTGAAGTAGCATATCGGCTACCCATCCCAGCGTAGAGTGTGGACGTCTGTAGCCAAGATTGCGTGTAGTGCATGTGCCCACGGATCAACCTTAAAACGTGGGGCGCCAATCAACATCGGCAATATATCATCGGCGTCAACATCAAATGGGAGCGTCCGCATCGATCACTCATAGAGCGCTGTTGGTGACGCTTCTGACGCTGTCCCGGCTTGTTCCCCTGGACACGCGTCACGTAGAAGACGCATTGCTGCGTGCTAAAACGGCGATGCTTCAGATAGTAGTACGCAATGGGCACGTTTCCAGATCGTGCGTAGCGTGCCCTTTCCAACCGTCGCGGAAAACCACGTAATATCGTTGAAAATATATACTTTAGACCCGCAAACTCCTTGTTGCACCACAGCCACGTTGACCACTGCATCGCTAGTGCACGGACCAAAATCTTGTCCAACGTTTGTGTTCGACGTTGTACTAGTGTCCCCCTTGCGCTGTTGTCGCGCGTTGAAACCCCCACACGTCTCCCCCTCTTGAATCGACTGACGGTCTCAGCTCGTTGACATTCGCTGCCATCATGGCATCGTCGTCCTTATTCTTCATTCTCGGAACGTCCGAGTCGCAATGCGATGGCTGCGACTCTTCGTATCGTCACGCGCGAAGGGGAGCACAGGGGCAGCGACGATGCGTTTTGAGATTGCCTCTGTGTCTCTGTAGCCCAACAAAATCCGGTAAGTCTTTGAGCGGGTTGCAGCCGCTATTGCTCCAAACCGCATCATCGTCATCCGGTTCTACTTGTCAGATAAGTGACGATCGATACACCCGCGGCGGGTACCTGCAATGTAACAACGTTAAGAGCTGGAACAGAAAAATGGGTTGTCTCAACGCGTATATATCCGTGCGTGACAAGACGGAGGAAACTGTGACGTGGCTTCCGAATGCGTCCTCTGCAAAACAGTTGACGCGTCCTCCTCCGGGTTGTACTACAGACAGCACGTGGATCTCCAACCCAAAGTCGAG
Source organism: Hyaloperonospora brassicae (assembly GCA_947650285.1). Taxonomy (NCBI): domain Eukaryota; phylum Oomycota; class Peronosporomycetes; order Peronosporales; family Peronosporaceae; genus Hyaloperonospora; species Hyaloperonospora brassicae. The sequence continues at coordinate 8,451 of CANTFL010000393.1, read as the reverse complement.
TACAGGTCTTCTGCTGATAAAAACGTGCGACGCCGTTTTAATAACCTGTCCGACAATTTCCAACTGTCGCCTGCTGATATGCGCGCTGCTGCATGTCGAGATCTCAGGATACCAGGCGTCCGCTACCACAATTCAAGTGCACGTGCTTTTCGAGACAGAAACCGGCGCCGGGTGTGCAGCGTGGACGGAATGTCCCACTTACGCGATGGCGACATGCAAACTGGCGGATCGATCGACGTCTAACTCAAGCAACAACGACACGAACGAGATACTGTCGCAATCACAGCTACAAAATGATGGGAAGACGACGTCAGATGGGTCAATCAAGCGGCAGAGGTCAGGCTGTGCCAGCCAAGAAGTTACCATAATACATCGACAAAGTCCTGGCATGGCAGGTACAGACAAGTTGTCTTCACAGTCAACGACCGCTGCAAAAGTTGAGACGCACCGAGCATTTGTATCCACGTATTTGCTCATGAAAGAGATAGGACAAGGCTCGTTCTCCATCGTTCATCGCGCGGTCAATCGTCGAACTGGGATTGTGTGTGCAGTGAAATGCTGCGAATCGTCGCAGGCACTTCGTCAAGAGGAGCAACTGCTTCACTCTCTGTCGCACCCAAATGTGGTCAGCCTCGAAGGCGTGTACGAGCGGGACAAGAACGTCCATTATGTGGTCATGGACTATATGAAAGACGGAGACTTGTGTGACTTGCTCATCCAAGAGCAGCACCTGCCCGAATCCACAGCACGAGGCATTATTCGGCAAGTAGCTGAGGCACTGGCATATCTGCACGGTCGTTGTGTGCTACATCGCGACATCAAACCAGAAAACATCCTGATCCACGGCGACATGGTCAAGATTGCAGATTTCGGACTGGCAAAGCAGCTCGTGCAGCAGACCGCTATGCTCACACACGGCTGCGGGACGCTAGAGTATGCGGCACCCGAAGTACTTTGCAGCCGACCGTATGGTCTCAAGTCTGACGTGTTCAGCCTAGGCATCGTGCTGTACGTGCTGCTCTTCGGGGCATTTCCATTTAGTATCGACTCCACCGCAGCTTTGCAGCGTATCCATCACTTTCCAAAAAGGGTCGACGTGCGTAATATGAGGTGCCTCGACGATCAACCAAACGTCCATTGGCAAACAGTAAGCCCCCTCGCACAAGATGTACTGCAGAAGATGTTAAAAACAAGTGACCTCGAACGCATTTCTGCTCAAGACTTGCTGGACCATCCTTGGTTCACCGGTGCTGATACCAATATGCTGGCGTCCGTCAACAGCAATCTAAAAGCATCAGAGCTGTCACGGGTAGAAGACTGTGAAGCGATGGGGTTCGCCGAGCTGCTATCTAGGGGCTTCCCGGTCGTCAAACACGGGCACGAAAGATCGACAACTCGCACCACTTCGCTGAGCCTCAACTTCGTAGACTTATGCGTCTCATGGACAGCTCGAAAAAATCCAATGCCGACAGGGGCGGCAACGGACAGCAACGGAAACGCAACAGGCTGCCGTACTAAGCAAAGACGTACCATTCCACTTCGTGAAATCAACGAGATTCGAGAGGGCCACTCAGCCAGAGCATTTTCGCCTTTCGAAAGCGTAAGTCCCGTGATACCATCTGAGCTCTGCTTGTCAATCATCTGCGCTCGGCGAACGCTTGATCTTCAGGTAGAATATCAGAGCCAACGGGACTTTCTGGTACGTGGGCTACGACGTTTATTGGCCTTCGAGACCTGAACGGAGCCACATCGGCTGCCCTGTCGTGTCTCTGAGTGACCATGAAACGAAAGTCACGCGCAGCTACGCTATCTATACCGTATCAGTCAACCGCAGCGCGTAAATTTCCGGTATTGTGTACGCCTCTACACCAATGGAGCATGACGAAGCGCACAAAGCACTATATATTAAGCCCAGCCATTACTCAATCGCAAACGACTCAAGTTCCTCTTCCTTTATATCCTGCTCAGGACGGCCATGCTTTTCCAAACATTGAAGACAAAAGAGGACTTGCTGCAAGTACTCACGAAACTCCAGGACGTGCTCTTCGCGAAACATTTCTGGTGTCAGCGTCGACGCCAAGTTGTTTTCCAGGTCTTCACGGGTCACTCCGAACGGAAATAAACGTACAACTAACAATGCGTACATAAGAAGAAAGACTCCGCAGTCCGAGCTATTCGTCTGCAGTGGGATCTGACAAGTATATCCATGCAAACAGGTAAGTATTTGGCACCGCACAACCTTTCACACAATGATGTAGCTTACGGTGGGTTCATAAAGAACGATGCTGTCCGAATCGAAGACCGTTACGACGGTCTCCTGTTCACCATCATCATTAGCACCAAATGTAGCTGGTCGCTGCAAAATGACGTCAGCAGAACTGGAGGCAAAACGGGCTTTGTATTCACACTCCAGATAGTTTCGCAGCATTTTCGTAAACTTCTTCTTTCGGTGACACCGAAGTGAATCCAGAAACAAGAGGCAAGGTGGGTACGCCAGCCGATCAACTTGACACGAGTCCAGCTCTTTTTCTTCGATCTCGTTGGCAACAATGCTGTCATCCGTATCGGTCACTCCTGGGCCCTCATCACCCGCACCGATCCCACTGCAATTATTCACCAAATCCACCGTCGCCCCTTCTCGACCATGAGTGTGAGACTCCTTGATCACACGGCGACATCGCTTCACTTTATGGTGCTTTTTGATAATAGCGGAGCCTGGATTACAGATTATGGCAATGCTCCAATGAAAACTGTACAAAATGGCCACAACAGAATCAATACGCGCGCACTTGATTGCCATAAATCCATTTGCGCCCGGTTGAAAGCAAGCCGCACCTGTCGTTGATCGGAATAAATAAAAAGCGCTTGTCGAAGAGATCAGTTTCCTTCTGTGTCCAGCGAGCCACGCGAGCAAAGCGTTCATCGGGACCAGCTTGTGATAATTCGTGGGCACCATTGGTGCCATTCAATTGAGAGAAAAAGTGCGAGGTGAAGAAATACATTTGCTGCTGCTGCAACGTGTCCAAGTGTCGCCAGAGGAATCTACACAAAGCACGTCAATATCGCATCGGCTGCAAACGCTCTGTGATCGATGTAATACTTACCTGAGATAAAAATCAATCAGATTGTCGTTCAGAAACTCCCCAGGAACCAGTCGGTCTACATCGCCGAGCGTCACCTTAATCTTTCCCAGCGTATCCGACTCATCGTACGGGTATTCCAGCAAAACTTCATTGCGGCGACTTTCAATCCTTCTCCGTTTCAACCTCTCAATTTCCCGACAGCTTAGCGCTTCTCTTGCCGTACATTTCTCTTTCTCATCCTGCTTCTTTTCTGGCTGCAAGCAACATGACAAATCAGTCATCGTAGATTGCTCACCGCCACGCCTGTCGCACGCTGTGCTAACCACAAGTGCATCACTGCCATCGACATCTGGTCCACGATCTTGCTTGTCAGTGCCATGAACGTTGACCGGAATCGGCAACTTTTCCTCATCGAGGTTGGGAGAGTATACTTCGGGGTTCTGACGCGACAGGTAAAGCACTCGGCCTCGGCTATATCCATCATGATCCCGAGCGACAGAGACACTATCGTCCTCCTCCAAGACAGACGACCGAGCAACAGGACGGAAGAAGGAAGTCATGCTGCCGAGTGCCTGTCTGGCGCTTTTGCCAACCAACGTCGCAAAACTTTGACCCTGACAGTCAGTGGACATGTTGTCGTTCGTCTTGCTGTTTTGTCGATGGCGCAGTGTCTTCGATGCATCCAAACTCAAATACATTCGTCGCTCATCGTCTCTGCTTCCATGTCGTCCCCAAAGGCACAGATCCATTAGACGAAAAACACACCAACAACTCTCTATCTACCCCAAAACGTACGACAAGCTTTCACTGGACAGCCTTGCCAGACTCGAATGACCGTCGGCTATACTCTGACAGCGCATGTAGTCGATTGCTTCGTCAAAATAAAAGACGACGCCATACATTCCTGCTCGGAAATGACAACCATCGTCACTCACCGCTATCCTCAGCAGCTACAAGAAGGCTAACAGAATCATGACCAGCGTACTTAATGCCGCTTGCACTTTTGTCTCGTGCTCTTTCCAAACTTTGGCGAACAACGGGTCGTAAAAAGCAGTAAAACTTGACCGGCTTTGTGCGGCGTCAAGGTGCAGCACGAGGATATACGGTGGACCATCAACTCGAGAGAAGCTAAACGACAGACAGCGATACAACAACGATACAACAACAGTACGAAACTCCGCAGTGAGTGCACATCAACGACCCAAGAAGCTTTCGGATACGTTCGCACGTACCAGAGGCGCTGAATGTGTGCGTGCAGGACGTCGCCGTGCCACCGCCGCTCGTCCTGTCTCCAGATCGTCAGCCGCACTCGGTCCCGTTGGAACTTTAACTCACTGCCGTCGAATCTCTCGCCACAAACGCTCGTTCGGGCAGCTACGACGACGTTCGGTCGCTCCCTAAGCGTCCGAAGACGGCCGTTGCTGCGTTGATAGGCAACAGCTGTGCCGTCTGTGCCGCGCTGCCGCGTACGTACAGCGTCCGTCTCCATGCGGAAGCGATTGTGGTGCCACTGATGGTCAGGCGACGGGTCAACAACGCTCGGGCGACAGACGCCCTTTGTGTCGTATTTATGGCTCCTTTCGCTGCTGCGCTGAGTGTGTCGTGGCGGTTCTTTTCGTCGTGTTCCATCGACAGTTTCTCGCGCCTTCTTTGGCTTCTCCGGACTCGGATTAGCGTCGTCGACCGAGCGATTTAGGAGTACCGGTCGACTATTAATAGCAGTCATAGCAGTAGTAGTTACGTGCGGACCACGCGCGAATTGGGGCTCGGCGTCGTCGTCGTCGTCGTCGTCGTTTATTGAGTCGTGCGCGTCTTCACTGTCGACGTCGATGGGGCAAAAGGCGGACGAGTGAGACGATGTGGCGGGTCCCGAGCGCTCAGAAGACGTGTGCAGAGTCTCGCGCGAAGACTCGAGACTCAGCCGCATCAGAGGTGCGCGTCTACTTTCGGTACTGGAAGGGTGAGAGTGGAATAAGACCTGACGCTTTGCGGGCGAGCAGGCGGAAGAAGGTGGTCCTAATAGAGACCGACGCTGACGCCAAATGTCGTGAGAGTGGACCAAACGGGTCTTGGACGGTCTCTGCGAGAAAGAACGCCGAAAGCGCGTGGTATGCCAAGAAAAGAGTGGGAAAAAGTATTGGAGAACACACAGCTGTAGCTGCTGCTGTCGAAGAGCGTTGGCCTTCACGGAAAACTCACGACTGATTGGACAGCTGCGCGCGATGTCCGAGAGAAGGAATGCTGAGAGGCGAAGGTTGCGCCAACGCGTGCATAGAGAGTCGATGCTCCTAGTTGTAAAGACCGTGGGCAAATTACAGTCGCATCATCGTCTTAGTTTTGGCAAAGCCATAGCGCCTACAAACACCATGTTTCGAGGACCGAAGTAACTCGGCAGCTGCGGCTCTCTTTCGACAGGGGGAGGATACAAGGGGTTGGTGGCAGTCATTTGCACCCAAGCACGGCAAAGCCGAGTATGCTTCCCTCTTCAGGGCAAAGGAAAGCGTGGACGTACGTAAAACGAGCGCATAGTAAAGTCGTGTTTCGCTGTCGGTCACAAGAAGACCGGTGAATCGCATGACCTCTGTTTTGCTCCTGAAGTACCGCAGTGCTTGTCCCTGTTCCTGAGTCGGTACATGCGCGTACAGATCCGTGGTTTCACATGTGCGTCCGATCCGATCATAGGTAGCATCAACAGAGTGCCCTGCAAGTGCTCCTTGTTTGCTGCAAAATTGTGCAGCAGGGCAATACCGTCTTTTTACTTCTCGAACGTTCAGCTACATGCGTTCGGCGCTAATCAGTCGTACCGACTTGTAGAAATCCACAATTTAGTACCTTTTGAGTCCGCTTTTGCAGAAGAGGCTAGCAAGCTTTGTAGCTCGCAAGTGGATACAAGTCGTGCAGTTCTGGCGCAGAACGAAGCGTGGGACATTTTGCGTACCCATCTAGATTAGTTGTGGTTGGCGGCTGGGTTGTGCGCCATGGGTGGTAATAACCACAATATAGCTGTAAGGTTGCTGTGTGACGAAGGTACTTTCGGGTGATGCGGACGTGTCGAAGAGATCGATGGAAGAAACGGGACTCGGCGGTTGATCTTGCCTACGCAACAACAATAGAGCAGCAACAGCAACAAACGCGACCGACCATAGAATACTGCTTGATGAGAAAGTAACAATCGTAGCACCAGAACGTCATGTCGAGTGGTACTATAAGGACATGACTTGCTATGTGTTGAGCTTCTGTCCCTCTTGCGCGGTAAGCGGATGTTGCTTAGTATGATGAAGAAAAAATGTCAGATATAGAGAAGGAACGAGATGTGGGTGGCAAGTCTTGTGTCAGGCTTCGTTGGAATACACAAATACCCACTGTGTCTCGATTCCTTCATGAGCACTTCCATGACAGCCAAATAGATTCATGTGTCCTGAAAATATCGTGCTTGCTTCTGAGAACTTGACACGGCTGTATCGTTAGCTCTCATATCTGCCGTGTCACACGGGAACGTAGAGACGCAAACCTTGAAGAAGCAGGTTTTTTCGACAGTTAAAGTCAACCTACCTGCTGCGCACCTCCTCAATATCATAAGTAGCTGTCTTCTCCACGTTCTGACAACTGCTAGTAATGCGGCAGCAGTCGCAGCGTGGTGAATGCTGCTAGTAATCAAAATTGTCCAGAGGAGGTCGCTACTAATATTGTGATGACGAAGGTGTGTGAGAATCCTCGCTGTTTCAAACCGACGACCGTTGTTTCGATTGCACTGTTCGCCCATAATTGCCGACAAGCCGGTTAAATGCGTGACTTGCAGGATACGCATAAGAAAACAGCTACCGAGAGTTAAGTTACCATAGCTGCCTAGAGTGTAGATTTCGTCTTACGCACCTTACGTACACATCACTGGTAACTTCGGTCTTTGTGCTCGCAATGGCTATGTATGTAAGTATGCATTTGTGGAGATCGTTTGCATGAGTACATATGATGGAAGTATCGATCGGTCGAAATCTATCGAGCCCGCCAGTAAACGCTAAGATCGTCATTTCCATTTCCTCACGAGGTAAATCTTTTTTTTGTAACGGGTACAGAAAGTCACTAGCCAACTCACATGACCTCAGCTTCCTGTCCATTTTTTATTGACATGCCACGACAAAGGGAACGTACATCGTTTTCTTGACGGGCAGGACCTAAGCTTTTGTTGTAAACCTTCACTTGAATTGTTGAAAGCAGTTCGATTTCGATCGATTTGGCGACATCTGCTGCTCCATCTCTAGACATGGGACGTCACGCGATGTTTCTTGCACATGAGATCCGTGCAGTTGCTATAAGATGTGGTATTTACAGCTGGATCTTTTGATGCGTAGACACTATTGGAATGTGAGGTCAACTTAGTGATTGCTGCGTGCGTGCGAAGTTGACTCAGTTGATTAGCACTGTTGGCGGTACAAAGTTTGGATCTTGCATCTACAGCATATATTGTCTCTACTTTAAATCATCTTTTGTGACTCCTCCGTTGCGAGCTGTCAGAACGTACCTTACCATGTACGCAGTTTCTATCAAAATGCCTGCTTCATCGCATGGTGATAGTTCCGGTTCCACGGTCATGTGTGTTGATTATGCGAGGCACGCAGTACACTATTTGGCTACATAATCTGACACTTGCTGAACCCATCAAGAACATATGCAGGCTGAACACCGGTGTGAGCTTTACACCATCGAATTGGTCCGTGTGGTAACGATTTGCGGACACTTTTCTCGGAAAGTATGAGCGAGCAGTCCAAACGAAAAAGGTGCGACGACTTAGTAACGATGATACAAAGACGAAGCGTGACTCGACGCGATCACACCACTTTTCTTGGAAATGCCGGTCTTTTTCTGTATTGTAAAAGCAATCGGCAAAATCAACAGTCAACGTCGATTAGTGGTACAGATTGCGGAATTGCACTAGCAGAGATTCGACGCGTGGTCGTGGATACTGCTGCGAATTGAACTGCGTCTTACGCTACGACACTGGTTGACTGCATTACAATATGTGACAACTGTTTTCCATCTATTTGCACTGACCCATTGCCTTCTGACGTGCAGTGGATCCCCGCTGTATGTTCCTTTACTGTTATCAATGCGCTTCCTGAAAGGCGTATGTTTTACCATCTCGCTCGGCGGAACCTCAAACTCAGCAAACTGAAGTCCATGACTCGATATTGCTATCTACTGCCAAAATAACGAAACTGTTCAATGTCGTACAGTCGTCGAGAGCGCTTCGTACATTTTCGTCACCTCCATGTTCATGGCAACATTGTATGGGTACACAAGATGAGGTGCACTACGTCCCGGGTGCTCTGCTGACGTTAACCATTCGTAAAAGCAGCTTTCGTCAAGAGAC
>CANTFL010000391.1:0-33900 GCA_947650285.1 Hyaloperonospora brassicae | reverse complement strand
AGGAAACATACGCTTGTGACGTTCACCGTTTCGGACATGTCACTTCGAACTTAGCAGAGACTGCAAACCCTTTTTTGAAGCAGATGCGGAAAGTACCTTTTCTTCAGATGCTGAACGCTTTGTTTCGCCACCAAATGGAGAAGTTTCATAAACGAGCGCAGTCTGCAATTGGTTGGGTTGCACTGTTGGTGCCATTGGCGATTAAGAGATTTGGTGAGGAGTTGAATGCTGCTAAAATTTACACCGTCTTCCCGGCGGAACAAACTTGTGGAACGGTCGTAGTTGCATCAAATCGTCAATATGTGATCAATTTTCCAATTCCGGATCGTCCGATTGGTAGTTGCACCTGTGGGAGGTATCATAATTTCCTTATGCTTTGCCGCCACGTTTGTGCGCTTGCATTGAAAGTGAAGGTGGCCCCAATAACACCTGTCGACAAATTCTACACCGTTGACACCTATCACGCAACATACAACCGTCCATACTTTCCAGTCTTAATTGTAAATCTCTCGCTGTCACCACTTTAACACCAAAGGTTTCTCGGCCCCGGGGACGACCTGTTAAGAGACGCAAGGAAAGCAGTTCTTAGCAGAAATAGATGAATAGGAAACCTTGCAAGACATGTGGACAGCTTAGACACAATAAAAAAATTGTAGGGAGGCTCATATGTGATCAGATTAGGAGAGGAGGGGACGGAGCGGAATCACAAAGAAGAAGGCGGGCGAGAATATGTATTGTAATGGTTTACTTCTCCTCTCAATGTTTGTTTTGACTCAGTATTTGTTAACACAAATTCTGTAGCAACGGGTAGCGGCCGATTGAGTCCGTAGCTCCCGTTGCTTACACGTGTCAGTACTTGACGTCCCCCTCCCCTTATTTTGTCTCGTCAAATAAGTGAACAAGTCCAATGTTCTTGGTAGAATCCCTGATGTAATACATCCTCCGATGAAACGTCTACAAGCAACTTATTGGAAAGAGCAATTCAGTATCTCATGAAAGCTGTCCATAAACCCCCTCCTAGTCGTACTGTAAAAAACACACCAACTTACGGAAATCTCTGCAGAATGCACATAACTTCCCAAGATGATGACCTCTCGGCTGATCACCAGATTTGCTTGGTCCTCACGAACCTGCAATTTTCGACACATCAAGTCGGGCGTCAGCATGACATAACAGTCACCAAGCACGTGGCAAGACCACTCAAGAACCATCGCCGCTCCCGCCCACTCTTGCCTTTGCGCTTCTGCCAGTGTCATCCATATTTCTTGTAGTCCGAGACCTCTAGTTTGTTATAAAACAATAACGTGCCACCCTGGTCTCGCATGAATAGGGTACCGTAAATTACCGTCAGTCGATCTCCGATAAGGGTTAGATTTTCTCAAATAGCTCCTCGTTTTCAGCTAAACAATGAGAGACATACCTGGTGGTCGAGACTGCACCGAGCGGAGCAGCGGGACGCTTTCCAGCTTGATGTGCAGCAAGAGGAACACCAGCTCGTGTGTAAAGAGCCATCACCGAATCGCTTCTTTACGCAGAAGGCTGCGCGCGCTTCGTTCATTCGCCGTCTTGTATTCCTCTTATAGCTGGTGAAAGAAAGTGTCCTATTTTGTGGATAACAAAAAAGTGTCCTATTGTAAGAATTATCGATAAAAAGTGTCCTATTCTAAATTTTTTTTTCATATGTTTTACTGCAGGCGCGCCATAGTGCAGAAATATTTGACTGCTATGTTCTCATCATTAATTAAAACTAATGAAAGTTATTTTTGTAGGATATTGAAGTCCAAGGATCTATCGCTTCTATTTCTCTCACGAATGGTCCTATTAATGTTAGTTTATCGATCGTTATTTTGCATCAAAATGTTTGTGAAATGAACTAAACGTTGATTGCGTTGCAAGTAATTCCGAAAAGAATAAACTTTCAACTTCCAGGGATCTTCGGCGACACAACCGATCAATATTTCACTATCTGTCCAATTTAAGGTTAATCTAGTGGCATTAAACGAAAGAAAGAGATGTCTATATGAATCTAAATATATCATGTCATGTACATTGTCAGCTACGATGGACGATGTTTCATGAATCTTACTTTGATGAAATTGCAGTATTAGTATGCATGTTGAATATATACCCATCCATCGTTGCATAATTTACTTGTAATTGAGGTATTGGGCTAATTGAAATCTTGATCGGTATCAAAAATTGAGCATAGTGTCATCGTTCACTCGCTCACCAAAACCGTGAGTCAAACCAAGCGTTACAATCGGTATTTGTCGAAGTGACCATGTCACGAATTTTCCAAATACACCCAGCGTACATATAGAGCGCTAAAACTCTGAAATATACAATATAGATGAGGTGTACAATAGCACTTTGTAAAATTAACACTGACATCAACTCACCCCATGATTGTTTTGATTCTATAGATGCTGACGGTGCCTTGCTAAAGCAATATAAATACGATACCATGTTGCTGAACGTGTCTTTCGAAGGCCACGAGATAGATGGATTGGTTACAATATGATTAAAAGCGTTCGTGCTTTTGTATAAGGCTCCTTTATGCATTGCTGTTGACAAATGCACAAGACCGTAGCAATACAAGACCATTGTGCGCCAGAAATATTGCAGCGTATAGGTAGTCGTTCCAGTCTTCTTGTCGATGGCACGGTCATACGTTTACGTCGTTCAGAGTATATTTTCATCACTAGTACGAAACTTCAGAGCTTCGATTTATCTATTTTTGTGCATGCTATTGCCACGATTTTGTCGTGCGCGATTACTTGCATACAAATCTGGCTATAAATGACAAACGTATTTATACTTCGATGCACGCAATATTCACCGGAGTATTATGAGGTTATCAGTTAAATGGGTGGATACCGCTATATGACGTATTGGCATTGTCTTGACACGCGCAAGCAGATTTATATACCGACCACGCGACTTGCTAGAGTTGTGTATCAGTCGACATCCTATATGCTTCCGTCCTGTCTTAATATCAAAAAGAGCACACCCGAATTATTTGCTTTGTCCCACGAATCCACGAATATTCTAGTGTCTTCATTTGCTCTGTATTCGATAAACGATCCCGATATATATTTCCGTTTGCTTTTTTTGCCTCGCGGAACCGTCATATGTGCAAAGTGTTTAACGACGTCGCGATACCTTAAGATGAAAGGTTAATCGGTAACCCTCTTATGTGTATGTAAGCGTTATTATTTATACATACGTATACACCACGACGCGCTCGTACTTTATATTCTTACAAGTTCATCATTTCGCGCATAGTCGTATAGTATTATCACTGCTTGGGGAAGAGTAAAACAAAGCGAGTTATAGCATGTTCACATCGGGTAGTTTAATGTCCACATCAACATTAGATTAGGAAAAAATTATGAAATATGGCCCACTAATGGACTATTAGTGAGCTGTATTCATCATTTTTTCTAACAGAAAGGTCGGTGTTAGAGTCCTACATTGCGGTTAAATGTACGGACATTACCATGAAGCCTGAATTGATTGCAGTATCGGTATAAAATTGATACAATGGATGTGACTAACATGTGCAAGTATGATCTGCATTTGATCACTGAAACGAGACGGTATGACGGTAGAGTATGCTCGCCCATATTTTCTGTACGGGAGAGACAATAGTTCAGAAGTTTACCATACGTCACTGTGAATAGTCAATTAGTTATTTGTAGACTGACAATTACGACCTACGATACTTTTCCATATGAAGCTAAGTGTACCAACATATAGCAAACTTGCACCGTACATGCTGTTTGTTGTCGATTTCACTTGATTAGTAAGAAATATTATGATCGATGCAATACGATATGAAAGGTTGAGGTGCACATGTTTTCATGGTGTCATCATTAATTGAGACCAAAGGTTCTTGATACGGACAAGCTTTCAATTGCAATTCCTTATAATAGTCCATTTGAATCTTGTGTCACCCTCTAGCTCAACTCGATGTAAGGCACAAGAAGGAGCTTTTCTTATATGTGTAGTACCCAAATCGATGATAATATTTAAAGAGGTCTAAACATGCGATCTGGTGCGCATTGGAAACGATAACTGTAAACGGACAATTAGCTTAAGGAATTATGCTGGATTTAATGCTGATATCTTGGCTCTAATTTACTTGGAGTCGGACTGCACATGCCTTGGGACGTGCATCATGCACGATCGCCGCAGTATTGACACTAGTGCTGGTCCACGAAAATGCGTGCTTATTTACGAAGCAAGTGTCGCGACTAGAAAGACACGCTTATCGCTATCATTTTTAAAAAACATTATCGATGTCTCATGAGTGACTATGCTGCTTCTCTGGAAAGGAATTATGCCAATTTTGTAGACGTTTCACGCATGCATGCAACCTAGGCTACGAGGTTAAGTAAGAGCCGTAAGGTTGAGAAGATCGCTGACGTCGTAAATTCTTTTTAAAAGTGGTAACCACAAGTTTTTAAGATTTCGACTCTCCACTGACGCTCAAACGACCGACTATCGGAGGGTATACTCCGCTTTCGTATTTTTCCTTTCCAACTTGTGTACCGCACGCTTACTTGTGGACTGGTGTCGAGGAAATTTGATCATGTCTAAATGCATTTTTGATCGTGAAGTGAAGTGCTTTCGAAAAATATTAGACCCAGAGGTCGGCACGGTAAATATTGAAGGGGCCACCCTGAAAGAAGGTGGTGTCCGAAGGAGAAGGGACCTCGAAAGTGGGTAGGCCTTCATGGGAGAGGTTTTCGCAAGACCAATTGAGGGGAATTCCGTTGCCAAAGTAACGTTATAGCGGCACAAACAGAAGACAACCGGGGTCTCTCGCTGGTAGACCCGGTCCCTTATAGGCAGACCCGGTCCCCCCTCGGTGGTTTGGTACCCTCACTGGTAGACCCGATCCCTCAATAATACACCAGGTCCATCATAGTTAGACTAGGGTACCTTTCTAGTAGAACCGGTCATTTATCGGTAGACTAGGGTCTCTTGCTGGTAGACCTGGTCCCTTAGGGTTCGGCTACTCCTGACCAGTCACATGAAGATTCAGTGCACCGGTCCCGGATAGAGTAGAGATGTTTCAGGATAGGACTATATCGAATACTACCTAATTTGCGATCTACGTGGCTTGTCGTTATCGTGCCTGAAGGAATAATTAGCTAATTCTTCTCACCTGTTCCGGCTAAGAGATACAATTTGGTCCCTCATTTGTGATAGTTGAGTGCCGAGATTAAGTGCAAGTAGAACCCCAGGAGCATTTGTCCTGTAGACCCGTCGAGTAAAAAAGCTCTTTGAGACCCGCTTTCGGAAGCGGCCTTCCAACTTAGCAATAAGAAGCAAGGTATATACCAGGAAGTTAACACCATTATAATTACACGAAAGACCAGGAGAGACAAGCTACCCAAAGGATTTGGTTTTAAGTCCACTCTCGATCAAGTCAATCGATGGGACACCTACTGTCCCACCGAGTGACGCATATCCACTCGCAGATCAAGTTTTATCTCGTCCAAGGGTAAGACATCTCAGTCTCCGTCCGAATATACCAAAGCGTGCAACCCGCTAGCCGACGGGTACACAAGATGAGTCAAGGTATATACGCGGCATCGGGGTACCCCCCCCCCGATAAGTCAGCAGTACAGCAACGTAAGAATTTTGGGGGCCATCACGCAGTTTCGAGACCTCACGACACTACAATCGAAACAAAACTTTTTTTGACAACTGCGGGTGTACCTAAATAATTCTCGATATGAGTCATTACAATCTTTCATCATCATCTTGACAAAAAAACTTAATTTGAGAACCTCTTGCCCGCTACAGCCATCTCGAGATCTTGCACTCTGCTTCCGATTGAAGTTGAGAAAACCTAAAGAGACATTGCATTCCTGGTTAAAAATCCAGAAGTAGTCTTCTTTATGGGCGGTCGATCTTCTAAAAACGTCGTAAGTCCAAACTATCCTACCCAAAATTATAAAGGCTCACTTGTATACTGATAAGTTAATTGATTATTCATTCAATGCTTTCTACCATGGTCTGAGTCTCTGGATGAGCCATTCCGTAGTTATGATGGACCACCACGTGTCGCCTTTCGCTATCAGGTTTGAATTTTTCATCGCAGTCGGTGGTATACTCCAGAATACTGTAACCTTATCATCCAAAAGTTGCGTCATCCAATCTCGCGTCACCCAATATTACGCTACCCAATATTACGTCTTCCGCAATCACATCATCGAATATCGCGCCCCCGGAATCGCCTCATCCAAGATCGCGTCGTCCAAGGTTGAGGTGCCCGAGCCGAGATTGTGGTGTGTGGTGCAACTCATTGTGTGGCTTAAATTTACATCAAAACTAGTAACTATTCGCAGCGCGATCAGTGGTCTACACTCATCGACCCGTATCATTAAATTAATGACCACGGCATACGCAGCATATATTTGATTTGATAGTAATGAGGAAGAACATTAACAAATCAGCAGTATTGACTTCAAGATGGTCGATCACTTCGCGGATAAATAAGTTGTACTTTCAATCGAAATCTGATGTGATGGGCACGAAAGGGTACATAAATATTCGAAATGATCAGCCATGTCTTGTGACAAGCATTGTCGTGAGCACTAAGCGCTGAATACCTGGCCAAAGATATTTTTTTAAATTTTACGGGCTCACTTAGCTGTGTGGACGGTAAGAGATGACATGCGCTCCGCTTGTCTATCTTGAATAAATAGCGAACAATCATGCGAGATCGCCATAACGATTCTCAGATACGTTCGCAATGTTCTAACTATTCTGATGTATCGGTAATGCTTATGAAGAGCGAGTGATGGGCAGCACTATCGATGAAAGTAACGCTTCGGTAACATGCCAATCGTCAGACGCGTAGCCGTTAAATATCTTGCATCTCTTCAAGATTTCAATACCTCCAGCTAGGCTATTGAACAGATCAAACTTACCGGAATCTTACATAAGCTTCCAAAAGACGTATGTTATTGTGGTAAATGGACCTTCAAAGCCGAAACCGGCACCCTTAGCCTGAACAGCTTCTTTGTCTTCTTGTAGCTATTCGCTCTTTATTTAACATAATTAATTTGGAAGTAAAAAGACTTTTTCGATCGCTTCTTAATATAGCATAGGGCTTGCAAAAACGCCTGGCGCATATGTGAATCCACCGTCGATATTGCATACATTGTCCAGGGGATGGTTAACGCTTTATTATAAATCTGAACAAAGAGAAAGTCTTACACGCCGAGCCATGATGTACCGCAAAGCGCCCGATCTTCAATGATTGTAGACTTCGAATACGCGTACGTTGTGCAATCCGCTTTAAAGTATTGCGTTCTGACCGGTTAAGCGCACCCACTGTGCAATCCATCGCGTTTAGTAACTACATGATTTCAATGTATACGGATACGACGTCGACAAATTGGTTTTATAGAGAATTATGCATAGAACTCATAGTTTCATAGTAGCAGCTCGTGTATGAACAAAAGACCTTTTGAAATCTATTTTGTATTCTACGACAAGAACACATCTGGTAGCGCTTGTTGTTCAGACGCCCACACGTAGACCTTAAACCAGACTTGAACCTGCCTCGACGATCGACGACCTGGCCGACTTACACTCTACTCTTATTTACGAGAGTAGAATCGATTAGGCACGAGAACTATTTTTAATAGCCATAAGCAGACCCACGAAATCGAAGCTCATACTAAGCATATTGACGATGATGTGATAGCAGCAAGAAATGATAAGAAAGATAGCTGAGTCCATGACATTTAAGGGCTTACTTTTGACGAACTAAAGGATTACGTTTTGGATGAGAAGTGCAGAAATCGTTTGCGCTCGCTAAAGAAAAACTACAGCATATTTTACAGTGAAGCGTGTCAATTAAAAATGCGCGATGATGGCAGCAACGATGATTATAACTATTGGGATCATGATCATAGTCACTACAGTTGAGTTCTATGTTTGGTGGGTGGTAAAGAAGCAGGATCACTACTATATATGAGCTTTTTTACCTAGAGATAATAATTTTACCGGCAGACCTTCAAATCCGTCTCCGTGACCAGCTTCGTGATCTTAATAAGGCTCAGTATCGAGACCTTGGTAAATTCGTTGATCAATTTCAACAGCTTATGATTTAGGTATAGAATATGAGCGATAACGGCTCCGAAATTCTATATCAGTTAAGATTTAACGCACCAAACGCACGACAAAGTAGAGTATCGCAATGCTCATCCTTAATTCAAGCCAGAAATATTGCTCATGTCTTCGAGACATCTCATTTTGGCATTAGAGCCTCGAGATCAGCATCAGCCGTTTTTTTTGTCGACGGGATACAGAACCGCGTCCACGCTTTGAAAAACCGTCCAGAATCAATGAAAATGAATAACGTGCAAATGGTGTACACAAGTAAGAGTTCATCGAGCACAAACTATGCTTATTATGCAATTATCCAGAAAATTGACTCGTAGATGTCCGACGAGACCAAGAAGTCGAATAAAACAGCATTGCAATCGAACAGTCGAATCGGCATGAATGTTGGTATCCAAAAACAAAAAAAAGAAGATGAGAGTGGGATCGTATTTAATTTCTAAGCCATCCGCAACTGTTAAAGTACATGTGGTCAGTCAACAGTCCATTTTGAGCGTAAACGCGGTATGGTCGACGGTAGACTAGTGACAACTTACAAAACTGTGACGCTTCAACTAATTTGGTTCGCCCTGGGCTAGCGTCAAGAGTCATTAGTAGACACCGAGGACTTCTGAAGCGGTTCGTTGATTATCTAATTGTCCTAGCCGAGTTGTAGACGGTCAAATAAATTGTTTGTAGATGTGAAGGGTGATAAATGAACATGGTATTTACGTCGAACCTCTTAGATGCCGGAAGAAAGGTGATTTTGCGCTTCCGTGGTATCGGGAGTACACCTCGGAGGTGGACTGGTCATCCGGACAAAATTTGCTTCAAAATATTTATGCCATCACCATTCAATGGAGTGTGCGATAAGGTGGTAGTACCACCAGATATATGTGATCGAAGCCCGATACGAAATGGGCCTTCGAGACCTTTCTATGTGCGGAAAGACGAATACGCCGAGATTCATATGGTGAAAGTTTTTCCTTTCACCACGAGTAACATCATTACTGAATGGGTCTGTGATCTAATTTCATAATATAGTGATGTTATCCCAGAGAAACTTCCTGACGATCTCTCACCAGCATTTGCAGTGCATTTCGGAGGTGAGATGAAACCAGATGTAATTCCATGCTCGCAAGCCAGTTTTTGTTTTTCCAAGATGGAGCAAGAAGCGCTCGAAATGTGCGTGACAGAGAAACTCAATAAAGGCTAATTTGAAGTTTCAACTCACCGACGGTTTCCAACATCTTTGGTTTTTTTAGAAACATAAATTTGGACAATCTTCAACCCGGGATGAAAGGCTCCGGTCCTTAATCGCACGCAATCCATTCTCTATGTCGATAATTATCGATACGGAAACTGTCAGAACAAGATTCCAAAGAACCCTATCCCTCTCATTGAGGATCTTTGATCGAATAGTAAGCTGTGCTGTCTACACTGTCATTGAGTTGGCTCGGGATAATACTTTAATATTTGTGAAACAATTTAGTCGTCAATAAAAGGCTTTTGTACTCATAAGGATACATACAAGTAATGCGTTGTTCCAATGGGCTTGAAAGAAATGCTAAGAGCCTGTTCATTACTTATGTGGGTACTCTCACATAAATTTTACTTCGTGCTCGTCTATCTCGACTACATTTGGCTGTTTACGAAATCAAACGCGGATCACAGTAGACATCTGTGTGGGGTACATTTGGTACTTCGTCAAGCGAAGGTATATTCACACTAAAAAAATTGCTCTTTCAACAATAAATGCGTCACATTCTTAGGCCATACAATTGATAAGATTGGCTGGAGTGCGAATCAGCGAAAGACAACAGCTATTGAGCAGTGAAGGCACCAAGCACGCATAATAACTTTTGCGTTTTCTGACATTTGCTGGCTACTATCTACGGTTTAGCTGTGCTTTCGCACAAATAGCACTACCCCTTACGAAGCTCGTAGAAATGGGAGTGAGATGGGAGAAGTCGCACGATCAGGACAAGGCTTTCCGAGACTTATAGGTCGCCCTACATCAAGCACCTCTCTTCCAGCTATCGAACTTCGTGACCCAATACACCGTCATTGCAGATGCGTCCTGGTGCTGCATGGGTGGTGCATTGTCCCAGATCACAAATGTCGAAGATCATCCCATCGCGTTCTATAACAAATAGTTTGGGCGTCATGAACAAGAGTCGCCTGTCCACGAACAAGAATTACTAGCGGTCAAACTGCCTTTACCCTATGGCATCATTACCTTCATGGACGTTCATTTGATGTAATTTCGGACAATAAAGCGTGCCGCTGAATACTTCATCATCCCATTGTCACTCCGAAATTGGCTCTGATGTTTTTACAGCTCGACTTCACGCTGCATCACGTAAATGTCACATCCGACATGGCCGCCGATGCTCTGTCACGGCATAACCGGGTCACTCCGTCCATTGAATCAATTTGACATCAGTGCCTTGAGTTCATACCTGTGGTTCGCAGTACGGTCTATGAGTTAGCAACTCCATGAACAAGCCTAGTGCTCTCCCACACGGCTATATCAATACTTATTTGATGCGGATGACCTCTAGGGCTGAGTTATGTGCTTCAGTACGTCGGATGACGTCAAATAAAACAAGGCTATGTGCAGGATTAAGTCCAGAACATAGAGCTCGTTGTATCACGTGTGCATTTAACCCCTGCGATAAAGATCTCGTTTAAGGTCGGCCACGTCCATTACCGGGATCTAAGAGTGCTTTAAACAACGTTCATGAGAAGTACGTGCCAAAGAATGGGATGCTTTATCTAAATACAAAGCATGCTGTCGATATATTTTGCGCTCCTTTGGACTAAGGGCTGATCACCGGTATCCTGCGAAATTATCATGATGGAGAACAGCGGCACATCAAGGAATTTGTCGCACTCATTTAAAGGTGGCGCAATGGTACCATCGGTCAAAATTGAACACGATGTACGCGATAGTGTAAAAAAATGAGGTACATGTCTGCTATAAAATACGAGTACTCCCAAGGAAAATTGCAAGCTCATGCCCATGCCCATACCAGAAGAATGTTGGTAGTTGTATCGATGGATTTATTGTGGGATTGCCAGTGTCAAGCGGGCTGAAGTGATCATGACTATAGTGGATAAACTGTCGAAGCGTCCAAGATATGCTGCCATGCAAACCAACGTCGATGCGTCACAAGTTGCATATTTTATTTGATGTTGTGGATCGGTACCACAGTCAACCAGAAGTCGTTCCAAGAGATCTCGACCCGAAAATTACGTCCAACTTGACGCCATTTTCATAGCGGTCATGGGTACAACGCACTCAATGGCGACATCGGACAATCGAACGGTCAAAGAGAGCGCCAAAACTATATTTTGGAAGATGCACTACAACTCATGGTATCGTATCATGGTAGTGATAGGTCAGAATATCTCGGTTCGATCGAGGTTGCTTCTTTTGAGCTGATAAGAAAGTTACCGAGATATCATTATTCGAAATTGACACGAGTATAGAGACAAAAACGCTAGAGCAGGCGATTATAGTGACGCAGTGACGAAGATTGTTCTGGATGAATACGCCAATAAATTTGCAGACAGAAGACATAATATAATTTACTTTGCACGGACGATCTTGGTAATGCTCGAAGGGAAAAAGAGCTGCTACAGGAACTCAGCAGAATTACGTTTCACGCCTGGATTATGGATAGGCTTGACTCTAGACATCATAAACAGTGCCATCGTATTATTGGAATAGCCAAATTTAACAATAGAAATTAGTTGCGGATAAACTTTGGCCGGTTAAGATTGAGAGAAGGATGAAGCAGAAAGTGGATAAACTCACCCTCTCTCGAACAATCAGCAAGTTGCATCCGAGCTTCAGCATCGATTTTTAACTCATGTTGTGACAAACCATATGCAATTTAGCAGTCGATTGGTACCATGAGGAAGTACTAGTGATACAGATACAGCCACCGGTGACGAGTTCCACATTTTGAAAGCGCTTGTCAAAAAGAGCATAATTGGCAACATCCTGATTGTCTCGTCCGGTGGCATGGACTTCCTGAGCATGAGTGTACCTGAGGGAAAAAAACAACACCAGACATATGCCAAATTAACGCAAATGAGTGCAAGACTTCCTAACGCGCCAACGCAAGCTCCCTCGTGGAGAATGTAGCGCATGTCGCTCGCTCCAGAATGATTGTCAACTTCCTATGCGCTTACATTGTGCATTCTGGTTTGGAAGTATTTTTGGCTGACCGTAGAAGTGCACGTGTGTTCCATCAAGTTTTGTAATTACATGATGACAACGTATACGGATACGACGTCGACAGTTGATAATTGAGAAACGGCTATGCAAAGAATATATAGGATTAGAGTAGCAGCTCGTGTATGAACTAAAGACCTAATGAAACCACTTGTGTATTCGATGTCAAGACACAGCACATTGCGTCAAAATACGGCGGAAATTTGGAATACGTGACTGATTTTGTGCTTACATTTCAATGAGATCGTGTTTCACGTATGTCGAAGCGACTCTTGTCAGATGCTATCAATTGCGGCATTTTCTAATTCACGTTGGAAACTAGACAAGCCGAATACTCGAGAGCGGTACGTGTGACACCCACATTCTATTGCAAAGTATACCTGCTTGTCAATGCGTTGGTCAGAAAATATTGTTCGATGCATGTCCAACGCAGATCGGTGCAGTATATCATGTGCTAATGAATTGTAATTGCTCTTAAATTGAGCAACCTTCTTTGGTAAACAGGAGTGACTTTGAGATTGTTTACGCCGACAAAAGTCAAGTGACGGACTGTTGCGACGTTTTTTATTCCGATTGAATTTGTTTACATTGTTTCAAGTGTTCCTAGAATTCTAGACGGAATCATCGTGACTACCACCCACCATTTTTGTATCGCACGATGTCCCTTCGCTTCCGTCACCCACTACTACTTGCTATTCCTCTATTTTGACAGGATCGAGAAAGCTACAAGACGCTTCCGCCTTCGAAATAATGTCCGCTACGTCAACTCAGTTGCTTTGACGTGGCAACACAAGTAGTCGCCTGCGATGTGTCCAGGTCGCAGAACACGGACGAGGTTTGCGTCAATAGACGATAACGCCTTCTAGCTCCCATCGCGTTGCATTGGTTCTGGTCTGGGTGTCGTTCCAATGTGATCATACCTACTACTTTAGGTGATCTCACGCTTGTGATAATGGTACAGCTGTTATGTCTCCCGTGGCTGAGATCACATCGACTGTAGCGAAGGTGGTACAGCTCCTAGCCAGAAAAGGCTTTCTGCTCAGCGAGCAATTAACTTATCTAAATGAACTTGACCCTTCGATTCAACAAGCTCAAAGCTTTAAGTCCAAACTTAAGAATATAAACGAGTCAACGAATCGACCGCACAACGTGCTCAAAGTCTACGCCTTAACAAGGCTTGACTTATTCAATATACGACTTGAGACGCCTTCATAAGGCATGTGTCTCTGATAGATCAAAAGAAGACTGCACTTCATTTTTTTGTTTTTATGTGGAAGGACGCCTTTGCTTAACGTACCCAATCTAGGCACTAATGCCCCAATTCAGTACCCTTTTGAGAGATTGTATCTGATGGCTGACACACGTCAGCCCTGACAAACTGATAAGGTGTTCGAATATCCCGTTCGATGGGATCTCATCCCACGTGTAAGCCACACAATTTGTACCGGTTACTAACCGACGAGTAACCCCGTTACACAGACAACTTGTTCTCTCGTTTGAAGTGGACGTCAACGTGAGACTTTTGAGAGGATGTGACGGTATGAGAAGTCCATCAATTCGTCGCGCAGCACAGACGTGTCTCACCTCGTTGAAAAGGTCCGACAACTTTACATTTCGTGCAAAAGACACTCAATTTCCGTGTCATTGGTGTTATGGCTTTTGGCACAGGCGGAGGTCCAAGTGGCACAGGAACGACGACATGTAGTGGCGATGGACTTTTAAGTAGCACGTCGTCCATGTTGCCACGCACTCGCTCGTGTCTTCCGATTTCCAGTATTACATTCTAACTTGTAGATTATGCATTGCGCGGGAACTCCGTTTGATCAGGATCAGCAGCCACAAAAAACGGGAGGTCAGGTGGCAAAAATGGGTATGAAGGTGAAGGGGCGCGAGACGCAAGTTGCGGACCTTCAAGCACATGTTAAGGGATCGATCTTCACGACTACGAAAAAAAGCCCGTGCTCGATACAGTGATCGGTGCTGCTGCTGGGGTGCTGTTGGAATGCAGCCGCGGACAGCTTGCAGTTTATAATGAAACAATCTTCACGACTGCGGAATCAGTCCGTGTACGATACAGCGCGTTCTGGAGCTGCTGAGGTGCGACTGGATATGCTGCTGGATGTACTGCCGGATGTGCTTACAATAGTGAAGGCCGCGTGTGTTTACGACACGTTGACAATTGATGATTTTGATCTGCTGCGCGTGGTTGGTCGCGGCGCCTTTGGTAAGGCAATGCTGGTCCGAAGAAATGTACAACAACAACAGAAAGGAGCACGGTTACTAAGCCCTCGCACAATGGTGGCAATGGGCATGACGCCACAACAGATCGCATTCGCTACTGGGGCGAAAGTGGTAAGGTGTACGCTATGAAGGTGATTGAGAAGGCCGCTGTGTTTGCAAAGAACCAAGTGGAGCACACGAAGACGGAACGGCGTATCTTGCAGGGCGTGGACCACCCGTTTATGGTGAAGCTGCGGTATGTATTCCAGAACGAAGCAAAGCTGTATTTCGTAATGGACTTTTACAACGGCGGCACTCTGCACTTCCACCTGCGTCGTGCAATGCACTTCGATGAGGTTCGCACTCGCTTCTACTCAGCGCAGCTCGTATTAGCAGTTTCGCACCTGCACACGTACAACATCGTGTACCGCGATCTCAAGCCCGAGAACATCTTGCTGGACGATCAGGGATTTATCGCACTCACCGATTTTGGTTTGTCGCACGATAACTTTGACAGTAAAGATGGCATGCAGACCTTCTGCGGCACGCCCGAGTACATCGCCCCCGAGCTCATTCGCCGCGTTTCGTACGGCAAGGCGGTCGATTATTGGTCTCTGGGCGTCCTGATATTCGAGATGCTTGCGGGTTACACGCCATTCTACCACGCAAATCGTAAGCGCAACTTCCAGAACATTGTGAAGCTTCCACTTCGATTCCCGTCCGAGTTTTCCGAGGATGCTCGTTCGCTACTGCGCGGTTTGATTTGTCGTAACCCAGCAAAGCGACTTGGCTCGGGACCGTGCGGTGCTCAAGAGATTATGGACCATCCGTTCTTCGCTGACGTCGATTGGGAAAAGCTGTATAAACGTGACGTGCCTGTACCATTCCGGCCTGTAGTCAAATGTGACGGTGAAGTGAGCAACGTGCCGGAATTCTTCAAGCGACAAGAAGTCGTGGACTCGGTGGTCTCAGATGCACCTATCGGCAAGAGCCACGTGTTTCAAGGGTTCTCTTATACGGACCCGTGCAACATGTAGAAGACGATCGAGGAAGATGCAGTGAATGGGAGGAATTTGCGTGTGGAGGAGCTGCTGGCACAGGATATGGAGAGCAGAGCGAGTCAAATGGTGATGTGATTTACCTGGTGATCCAGCTGTTCGCTCTACTTTGGTATCAACTGGCCGAGAGTTGTTTGCAGCGGTTTGCAGCTGTTTACAGCAAGCTCAACGGCACATGGACGACAAGTGTCCAGTGAAGGTCGACTTGTGGCGAGCAAAGTGCAATGGTCAACAGAGTTACAAGCAAGAGAAGAATGATTGTCTGCAACTCGTCCGAGACGGTTGCGACGTCGCAGAGGTTGCTTCACGTAATATGCAGCGAAGTACTTGGCGGCTGCATCTCCATGTCAAAAGCTGTTGTGGCTGTGCTAAGCAGCTTCCATACGGTATGTGTGCGGTTTGTGTGGGGTCTGCAAGAGCGACGTTGTTGGCGTGGCTGTGACGACATTGATTTGGATTGAGGTGGTCATTAAAGGATCTTCCCGTGCTTCGCTTGTATCGTTTCGACGCTGTTCACTCGGTGACATTGACACGAATGTTGGGCTACAGCAGCAACGTCAGTTCAGCAAAGTACTCGTCAAAACGAACCTCCACGTCAACTCGCTTTTGACCAAGCAACAAACGGCTCTGTCGAAGCCAACACGTCGGTTCTTGTGGTGGGCGAAGTTGTCGTGGCTGGTGATACGCATGGCCGCGTATGCATCTTGACACGCTCAATGCGTCTCTGCGAGAACGCGAGTGTACCGTTTAGCATGCACAGCGATCTAGAGCTTGCATCTGCGCTCGAGCCAAGTACCACAAGCAAACTAGTGACTTCAGTGGCGCCCCTGGTGATTCCAGCGCCGATCTTGCAGCACGAGCACAAGAGCGGCAGAATGTGCAGCAGACGTTGTAGGGGAACACAAGGAAAACGACCGCATCGACGGCGATATTGGAACAAGGCGAATAGCAACTGAATGCGTTGCGGCTCTCGCTGGGACGTGACGTATTCTGCACTGACGACTGCAGTACACAAAGCGAGGGGTGTGCCAACTTCAGTGCTTGCATGTGCTGCTAACGAATGTGGACATGGACCTATCATCGGTTCCGAAAGCACGGATCAAAGCTCGAGATGCTCAGGACGGTCAGCGTTGCTCGAGTCTAGTGCAGCATTCGCGACTGGTCGAGCCGGTGCAAACGTGCGTGACAAACGCAGACGCGATCGGGCTGAAAGAACAGAACAATTTATTGCGGTTGGACCCACGCGTTGGTTGTGCTGCTAAGTTCTCCTCTACTGCACTATGCTCAACAAGACCACTCTCTTATGCTCGGACGGGACTTACCGAATCGCAGACTTCTTCGTTTGTTCAGCTGCTCGGGGGAATAGGCAGGCGATGAATAGGCTCACCGCTATGTTGACGGTGATGTTTATGATACAACGACAACACCTTATTCACCTCCAGCACTTCGCTAGGACTTTCCTCGTTAAGGGCAAGAACATTGTGCTTGTCGGGACTTCCTTCATTGAAGAATCGAGCATACAGGTCCTCGGGCAAGATCCCCTGATTAAACCAGTCTCGTAGCAAGGATCCCATGTGTTTTTCGCTTTCTTGCCCCGCCATTATCGCTGCACTGAGATGCTTCGCAAACTTGCGATCTCCAAGGTTTGCTTTCAAAACTTCGTACGCGTTCGGCTTTGTGGTCAAATGCTTGTCGATGAGCATGTCGACGTACTTTGTAATGGTGTCCACGTCCTCGTACGTTATGATCTTCTCCGGTTCGTCAAGCCCTAGTATCACGAAAACACCATCTTCGGATATTCCATGATGCAGCCAGCGACCGAACAACTCCTTTTGCAAGGTATTAGCTCGAGCCTTGTATACCGGATTGGAGCTCGCAAATGATAGAATCCGTGCGACCTTGCCCTCATCCTCAAAACCTATCACCAAGGCATCCAGCAGTCCAAAGTTCGTGCCATGCTTCTCGTTGAATGCCTTAACAAACATCATCAGCACCTCCAGCTCTACCGTCGCAAAAATAAAGCCTCCCTCTTCTTCGAGCTGTAGCAGCGTAAACACATCCTTGATGCTCTTGCCGTTGTCAATCCATCGACGAGCCGTCTCACCAAACTTTGCTGCAGCTTCTTGTGCCCGACGCTCGACTTCGTGCGCATGAATTTCTTGACCCATCACGTTTATCGCAATTGTACTTACGCGATCATCCGCTGACACTAAGTCGCCGACAGCCTTTATGATGCCAGGACGTGCATTCCCATCCAAAATCACGTCGCGACAATACCGGTCTTTCTCCGCTACACCCAGCGCCTTCAGCTTTGCTCTTTGTTCTCCGATACGCTTGGCCTCGAAATCATACCTGGATGGTAGAGATTTGGAGAAAGTGGCAAGATTGTCCTCGACCATCACCCGAAGCTTTTCCGACTCAGAGACAGCAGCTTTCCCCTGACTCAATGCATGCTGCATTGCAGGCAAAGGCTTGAACGTCGTTGTTGCGAGAAGGGGTAGAACCGCTCTTGCTTCCTCATCTTCAGTGTCAGAATCCCTCGGTGACCGGTTCGCTGGATCAGCACTGTGGTCGCCTGCCGCGGAACGAGCGCTCGCCGACTGGTTGCGAGTCATCGGCTTCTGCTCAGAAATTTCCGAGGCTGCGGTGATACACGTCAGGACTGCAACGGAAGTCACAAGTAGCGCAGAGAAGACGCGCATTGTGGCTTTGCGGTGTCGCGGTGGGTCGTGGCAAGGAGCTGGCAATTTTATGATTGACCGCAAGTCCAGCAAAGCCATCGAGTCGGCACGAGCCAGATGTGAGACGAAACAGACTGGTCGAGAGCATGCCGAATCTCTACTAACTCTGTCGTGGCCATTGCTCGACGTCTGTCTCTGGTTGCATGCAGCTCTCTACCCTTGTTGACATTTCCACCAAGGCGGACAGGTCATCGAATACATGCAGTTCGATCCCGATCTTGAACCCATAACTTTCTCGCCGATGCGGACAGGACACCGACAACATGCAGTAGCTTTGGTACACATGTCACGGAGCTGCAAAGTGGACCTGCAAGCCACGTGGGCAGTATTGCTGAACCGTATTCACGCGTCAGCATCGGCATGTGTGAGCACCTCAATGATCACTGTGGTGCTCAATTGGACTGTAAACACGCTAGGGCGGCCCTTTCTCAGGCACGACAAAGCTTGCAAAGCTTGAAGGATCAATAAACGAGCCAACACGCTTCCAGGCCATACGTTTGGACTGTTCCCGCAGTCTGTTTTGCGATCGCGCAAAGCGGGCTGGCTGTTTTACTTACCACTGGCTGGGCCTTTTACTATCGCACTGTGCTGGTGTGACAGACCCCACAAAGAAGAAATACTTGTAGAACAAAAGACAATGCGGGTACACAACCGTGGCCCTCATCACTGGTGTCCGCGCAAACGCCAGCGCTGACGTCGTTCCATTGCTTGATAATCAGCAAAGAGGAATCGATTGACAGGCCCTGGAGATGCTGGCGACATTTGCGCTTGACTGTTTGGCAATGCCTGATATTGGCAAGCACTCGCATTGACTGATGAATAGATTGCTACGTGATCCATTCAAACGCTGGCTGTCAAATCGGTCTGCCAGTCCAGAACCTAACTCGACGGCGACCATAGCATCGATGTTCTGTGCTGCGACGCGGCTACCAATCAATCGTCCTCTATCATGCAGCACATGTTCGCTGGCGCCTTTTTTTGTCTACAGCAGCACTGCATCGCAGCTCGTCTGTTGTCGCTCCGAATGCTTTCGGACCCAGACTACTCTCATTCCGACAGACAGCTGAAGCACAAGTCTTCCCTAAGATAACATTGGTGCATGCAGTGTAGCTCTGCTTCCACGTCCTATCGCGCAAATGAAAAGAAGCGCTGATGTGGTAGAAGCGGATATGTCGATGCTGTAACCCCTTGGACACAAACGATGGATTGCTAAGCTGATGGGGTGCTCAAACGTATGTGTACGCTGTTGAGGATGAAAAGGACATCTCAAATCCTTGGACAGACGACGACGATCAGATCGCATCGGTACTTCTGGTCTTCTCACCTGACGTTTGTGTCAAAAGATACCGTCGAGCTTGTCACATAAAGGCTCTGGTCCACAGACCCGTATGACCCTTTGTGGGAACCTGCGGAAAGGGACTCTAACCGTTACAGAGCTAGCGGGATCCTTTGCGTGATTTTCTATCAGTCCCCTGCATTACATTCTTCTATCTTTGACGAACCTGTGCGCATTCCCTGCTTCTGTGGCCGCGCTGTGGCTAGCTCGTTCATACTGGAGCAACCAAAATAAGCGGAAGCAGAGCACAAGAGCGGCACATGTCGCGATGACGAGATGCTCTTGTTACATACCATGGTCCAGAATGCAATCGCAGACGCGATAGTAAGCGATCCGCGATTGTCCACAGCTTTTTACCGATCACAAGAGTACGCATTGCAAGCCAGATTCCAGTGTCAAAAGTTCTTTCCGATCTGACTTGGCCATTCTTTACATGCGACACAAGAAGCACGTGTAGTGATTTAGACGTGTCACCGCAGACGGCGGCAGACAGTAGCGTTCGCTATTACGTGTTCGTCGAGCTTGAATATGCATCGACGCAAGAATACAACTTTGCTGTCTCAGTGCCGCACATAAAATTGTACACGATTCGTTACTGTATCGAGAAGAGCCCGTTACATGTAATTGGCACCAAATTGGTCCAGTATAAAGATTATCGTAATTGACAACGATCACCATTACTTGCATTACTTGGTTTATCTATCATAGATATCTTACCTTCGAAGATGAAAATTTTGCCTTCGAAGGTGAAGAAATATTACCTTCGAAAGTAAGATTTGGCATTGCGTTACTTATTCATAGAGAGGGGCAGACGGGTCTATTTACCCTGTAATGGTTACACGATGTCTGATAAGTCATAAGCCTGGTTAGCAACGCCGATTCCTCAGCCGAGTCCGGTGGTTCTACGAGGCTTGCCACCTGAGGTGGCGGCTCTCGGGGTTGCCTGTCGAGTTACTTCAGATATCCATCGATATACGCTACTTCACCTAACAACTTTACCACCAATCGTTGCCAGACGCGTGTAATGGGTGGTGAGTGGGTTGCTACAGGATTTGCTTGTAATTTCGCCATGCTTTAAGTAAGATGAGAGAAGCTGTATGAGCCAACATATGTGTATTAAATACAGTTCTACTTTCTCCTGCTCTCAAACCGGTTCGTTCATGACATTTAGCTTTCCTTTGCAAGTACTGCATACGTGAGTCAATGCAAGTAGCTTGTACTGTGTCAGTACAAGCGTAGGATGCCCCGTTTCAGGTTCCGCGAGACTGTATTTAAAAATCAAGGTCGCCATATTATATGGTCTCTGTATTGGACATGCAGGTCTCGTTCGGGTAGAGAACAGCTTCACATTTTGCGCCTTATCACGACAAGTTTTGTGCTTGACTCGAACAATCCTTTACATAATGGTCCACGCTTTCCACGTCTCTTTTGTATGCTCGCTTTGCATTGCCTTGCGGCAAATCTAAAAACCTGTAACACCAATCGCAAAAAGACTCACGTTTTCAGCTGGTAAAATGCTTTCGTCATTACGCGTGTTACAAATCGGTCGACATCTACATTAGTTCCGTCACCTCGTCATTTTTGCCTTCCCACTGAGCTGCTTTTCAGTGCAGCGTCATGTCGGCACGCGTTTGCTACGCAACGAACAGTTACCATCCGTGATGACAGTCTTCGCACACAGATTGCAATACCCAAAGCTATGCCGGACTGTGATTGATCCACAATGCTGCAAATAGCTGTCGTACTACCTTGTTGCTCTATCGAAAATCGCGCGAAGCTTCCAGATTCTTGTCATGGATGCATCTTACAACACACTCACTGCATGCACTTTGGCGAAAAGTACCACAGATAAACCACAGTAGGTCTTCTACTGGAGATCCAATCGAGGACGTAATGTGAGTACGTCGCAGATAGCATTATAGCCGAGAGCAGCATGCCTCAACCCAACTTGGCAACTGCACAATGCGTTCGCGCGAATTTTAGCCTATACTTGTGTGAAGCAGCTCAAGTAGTACTCTGCATTGAACACGATCTGAGAAACGGCTGGACTCATGACACTGGTAATGTCCAACTTCTTTCTGTGCGATGCCCTATCAAAGCTTCACATTGGCTTTAAAATCAAAGCTATAACCATACGTGACCACATGTAACACAACTTTGCGCTTCCGTCCACATACACAAACTATCACCTATCTTCTCCATACTGTATCATTCCGTGGCCAGCAGTGAGACCATGCGGTCCCAAAATGTGCCATGGCGAACCTGCAACGCCATGTTTGGTGTTCTAAAGGCAGCCTCAGGTACGTCCTTGCCACTATCATCCTCGGGACTGCAACCACGCCCTACATTGGTGTTCGCACGCGAGACCAAGGTCGTCTCCGGCCTACTTATATACGCATCATTGTCGTCATGATGCCCTTTCATGCGGTGTCCAATAAGTGGATCGGTACTCACGTAACCCACACGCGCGCGCTGGTCTTCTCCGTACGGATGCACGCCTTTGCTCATCAAAGCCACGTAATTACGCCTTTCAGCCTCCGTGAGCACCTCTACTTGGTGACGCCACACTGCCACTTGCTGCACGAGACTTTCCACTTCCTCTGCATGCTCCTCGGCGAGCTGCTGCAAGTATTCTTCGTGCTTGTATCGCAGTTCATTTGCTGCTGTTTCCAACATCTTGAGGGCACGACGTTCGGCCAGATAGTTCGCATTCACGATCGATCGGTTCGATTCCTTTATCAGTTGCTCCTCGCGTTCGGCGAGTCGTACCTTGACGCTTTTCGTTGCCTTGTCCAACCTAGCCTTGTACTCTCGATGGTGTAAGGCAAGCTTGGTCTCTGCCTCACACGCCCGGCGATACACATTCTCCAGCTCGTGTCGTTGCACGTCCAATTTTTCATTCAACTTGGCAATCACACCGTTTCTTTGTTCAATCGTGGCCTGCAAAACATGTTCTCTCTGAGCTGCACGCTCCTGCGCTAGCCCCAATTTGCAGTGAACGTCACGAAGAACACTCAGCTCATCGCGAATCGATGCGTTCTCTGTCAGAGCGAGCTGCAGGCTGAAACTTAAATCAGTTTGCGCTACCGCTACACAGTCCAAATAGCTTGCAAATGCTTCAGCTGCAGTTGCATGGAGATTGCTTGACCTTGACGGTAGATAACGGCAGCTCTCGTGTTTTTCTGCAACGTTTGTGTCCAAGAATGGACTGAAGTCTTCATACCAACGGAAGCATATACTGGTAGGGCGTGCAGCCAAGCGCAAACGCTCCATTACAGTAGCAAACGAATGCCCAAATGTGCTCTCATTGTTTATCGCTACCAAGATCAATCCCGTGCGTAAGTCCTTTTCGCTGGCACAGTGCTCAGCACTCGTTGAGAAAAACACAGGCGGTTGCATTAGCCTCGCAGCTTCCACATTTTGGATTGTACATGCACCAAACAGTGACCCCAAGCATCCATAAGCAGTGCTCCACACACCTAGCGCCTCGCAATTCGGTGATGCACTGGCATTGATGACCTCCATGTTAATCTCTCCGGCACAGCTTTCGTTTTGATTGCGCTTTCGATTGCAGTCGTTTGCTTTCACCTCATTGCGATCCGTCAGTCGCAGCTCTCGAAGCAATGAATGTGGCAAGTGAGAATAGAATCCACGCAAAACGATGTTCTGCGATTCGCCACCTACTTCATCCCACGAACACAAAACGGGTTTGCCTCCATCCAACAACGAAAGGCATCCAGGCCCCGATACGACGTCCGCAGGCTTATCTTGCCGCTTGCTTGAAAGGCTTATAAAATCAGCGTCCATCGTCCACCTTAACTTCGAAGTCGTGCTCACCGCATTCCCACAACCGAACAAATTGCCAAAGACTAAGGCTAGCCAACCAAACTTCGATTGAGAGCTGTCTGCACTAGAAGTGCGACGACCTGAATTCATTGACTCGTTTCGCATGTCAGTGTGGTCCAGCACTGAACACTCAGCACAGCTTCCCTTTCGCGTACAATGTTCTCCACTCTGCTCTCCACTTATTGGCTCTGCAGCAGATGTAGCATCGACATGACTGTGTGACGTCACTGTGTTGCTTTTGTGGCACTTCAGGTGCGGATCGTACCGAAACGTTAGACGCAATGGCACAGCCAAACTTCGTAGCTGAATCAAAAGTTGATCAAATGGCCAATCGTTCACATCGATGCCATTGACTCGAACCAGTCTTGCTCCCACTGGGACATCTACCAGTGCAGGGTCTAGCTCGTTTCGATTTCGGAGAAAGTCTGCAACAGTTGCACCCAAGTATAGCCCGTCTTGTTCGTGGTTTGGAGTCAGCCGTAGACCAAGACCCGCTCGAGTCACGATAGCATTCTTCAATCTGGACGGGTAAGCAGGCAACGCTCTTCGTAACAGTTGCACATTTTGCTCTTCTAACGCCAAAGCGAACGTCGGTAGACCCTGAAAAACGCGCGGAAACGGACAGTTTGCGCCCGCAAAGAGAAAAGAGCTCAACATCATGACTGGAAACGCCTCCGTCTCGTCCGCTCGCAGCACGCACAAAACAGGATCGCCCAGTTGCTCGATCGCCTTCAAACTGACACTGCGCTTTTGTTGTTGTCTCGGAGCTCTCGAGCTTGATCTCGGCCCAGCCAAACTCTTCGCAGAGGTCAAATGTGACTGCACTTGCTTGTTCGTGGTCTTCTTTTTGCTTCTTGTGCCAATCTTTGCGGTTGAAGTGCACACCGTTTGTCTCGGCCCTGCGCTTCCTGTCTCCGGTGCAACTGCATATAGTAAGTCCGTGTTGTCTCCACCACTGCTGCAAGCCACTTGGAGAGCTCTACAAGACGGTCTTTGCAATGTCGTGCATGGAACAGTTGGACCGGACCTTGCGGCAAATGGGGTATGTCCACTGCATGACTGGCGCTAAAGTTGGCCGAGTGCAATACGTACTTGTGAAACTGTCGATAGCGACGGTAGATCTTCCACCTGTAGCGTTGCGAGCCACTCGTGTCGCGCAGGACGCACTCGAAGACATAGCTACATGCATACATGACATCCAGCCCGTCATATCGTTACATCATTGTACTCGGTATGAACAAGTTGACAAACACTGGCAGATCAGCAAATAGAACCACAGATCCGAAAAGAACGCAATGGCTACGAACGTAATTCCTACATGTCAATGCTCTGGGGGGTGCGATAGTACCCAAGAGGCTGCACCTGAAGAGGTTGTGTCACGAGTAAGGCCGAGAGGTGGTCCCACGTCTCGAACGGCGTAAACGCGCGGTTTGACTCGCTCAAAAACGGTCGAGTGAGACCCAAAGCTACCGAAATGTGCTCACTCGCTGCGGCCTCCATCACAACGCACTAGCTCTGCTTTGACGTGCCTTACGGACGACGAAGACACTGTGGCTTTGACACGTGCGGTCACGCGTCGATACTTCTTTGACAAAGGGACTGCTCGAATGTAACAACTGTCGACTCTTTTTTTCTCGGTTCGGGCCGATCTGTTGCGACTGTTGCGATCTCATGAGTTGACTGTCACCATATGTACCGACGATCTCCACCCGCGTGCGGTAAGAAGAGCACCATCGCAGTCTTATTCGCGACTGAGCTCTCTTTGTCTCTATACATTACTAATCGACACGTGGTTTTGCGGCTATGTCGCGGTCGACTCGCTCGGGACCTGCTCTCTCTCCCACGGGCTTCCCGTCCCATATGCTGACTAATGGCTCGAAACGGCGAACGTTTTACACGACGAACTTCAACACACATTATCGGACGGCAGTGACGGAACAGCAGAGTCGACACCTGTTCCACATGGCTGCAGGTACCTCATCGTTCTCACACGTGCCACCGTTCACTGCGGTCGTATATTAACATTCACTGCACTACTATATGCGGCACCCCTCGTTCCGAGCTCGTGCTGCTCGTCCACTCCTCTTCGTCTGCTCGACACCTCCGATTCCTCGCTCTCGCGCGCTCAACGTCGTCCACTGACAAGATCGTCCTGTAACCTGTGTCGGTCTCGAATCACTCACGACCTTGTCTCGGTCACTCTGTGCTGTGCTGTGCTCTGGTCGCGTAGCATCCACTTGCGCTCTGTTTGCTGTCATCGATCTGTACGCTTCAAAGGCCACTGCATGAAGTCGGCTTTTTACATGTCGCGGTTCACACGCGTCGAACACACAATGCCCTTCTCGGCCATTCGTGCCGTTGTCTCCGCGTTGAAGTACTCGCCATCCATTGACTTTATTCGGAATTTAACTGCACGCACGCGTCACACATCCCCCAAAACGCACACCGTCGTTAGTTACTCGACCGCCCCTGGCAAACCCATCACATCACATGTAGCTAGAGTGTCACACGTACATCTGTGGGTCTCGCCAAGCGTATTGAGCTTCGTAAACACTGCGCGAACGTCCTGCACATTGCTCTTGACCACCACATACACATTGCCATGACGACGACATCAAAGTTAGCAGGAATAGCAGCTTGCAAACCACAGCGCGCGTCAACAACGACACGGGCACTAGTTGCGGCTTACCGGATGCACCATGTCCAAGAAACTCGTCTGGCCTGGCACGATCTGGTGGTTCTGGTACCCCAGCAAGCGCGTGTAGGCAGCGCTCGAATAGAGAAAGATCGCCGACGCCTCGGCCGTCACGAGCGCAATGCAGTCCATGCACTGTTCGCAAATCTGCTGGTACACTTGCAGCTGTCCGACTTCGTGCTTGAGCGACTCGACAAACTCTTTCTTGCGCAGCCGCGACTTGCGCGAGTGGTCGCGATTGCGCTCCCTCGACTTTTCCTCCTTGATCAGCGCCTGCTTCTCGTCTTCGCTCAAGTTGTCAAAGTTGTGCGACGAGTTGTTCTTGATCATGGCCGAGATGATCTCCGGCGGCAGCGTCTGCGAGCCCACGAGGTCCGGCGGCAGCATACTCGGCCGCACTTGGGGGCCCTTGTGGAAAGGCAGGGGCACTGTGTGGCCCGGAAAGCCCGACGACGGGTCGTAGAGCCGCGAGCTGCTCTCCTGGTACGCCAACTCCGACGTGGCGTTGTACAGCGGCGGCGTGGGCGTCAGGACGCTGCCAGAGGCCGCCATGAACTGGCCGTTCAGGCCGCTGCCGATGCCCGCGGGGAGCGTCATGGACGTGATGTTCGTGCCGTCGTCCATCGCGTCGTTGCGGTCGCGCGCGCTCATGAGGTTCTCAAAGTACGCGGCGTTGGCCTGGATCTTGGCAATGTTCGTAAAGGCGTTGCCGTTGGGCACGACGTGGACGTCGTCCGACTCGACTTTGATGCCCATAAGCCGCGCGTACTCTTCCATGGCGTCGCCCTGTTGCGGCTGCGGCTCCATGTGGTTGAGGCCGGGCACGTAGACGCCGGGGAAGACCGAGTGGGCGTCGCTCGTCGAGAGGTTCACGTGCGAGTGGAGCGACCGCTGCGGCGGCGGCGCTTGCGATCCTCGTGCTTGGGGCTGTTGAGGCGCTTGTTGACGTTGTTGCTGCTGCTGCTGTTGGGTCTGCTGCTGCTGGTGCTGTTGCTGGTGGTGCGAGTGGTGCGGGTGGCCGTACTGCGCCGAGAGGTTCACGTGCAGCATCGAGTCGTCGTGCATCATGTCCACGTCCGACTCGTTGGGGGAGGCAAAGTCCATGACCGCTGTCTACATATAACGGGGAAGAGAGAGAGAGAGAGAGAGAGAGAGAGAGAGAGAGAGAGAGAGAGAGAGAGAGAGAGAGAGAGAGAGAGAGAGCGACACGCGTTAGAGAGACACAAAGAGAGAGAGAGGACGCGATCTAAAGCGACCGATCGATTAAGGCCTCACGTCTTACGCACTTTGGTGCCCACTTGCTCAGTGGATCAGTCGATTGGAGAGAGAGAGAGAGAGAGAGAGAGAGAGAGAGAGAGAGAGAGAGAGAGAGCGAGAGAGAGAGGGCGAGAGGTGGAGAGGACGTTCGCTGGATGGGTACGTCGTCGCGGGTTTGTTGGGTTGTTTGTTTGTTGGTGGGCGTGTTCGCGTAAGTGCGATTCGGGACTGTTCGCGCAACGCGACGACAATGGCGGTGGCGGCCAATGGGCGCGTACGGAAGTGACGC
This sequence comes from Hyaloperonospora brassicae, assembly GCA_947650285.1. Taxonomy (NCBI): domain Eukaryota; phylum Oomycota; class Peronosporomycetes; order Peronosporales; family Peronosporaceae; genus Hyaloperonospora; species Hyaloperonospora brassicae. The sequence goes on along the minus strand of CANTFL010000391.1, from coordinate 6,085 downwards.
CGCAGTAGGCGAGACCCAGCACTGTGGGCGACACAACCAGGCGAGGGCCCTCAGTTGATGTGCAGCACGTAACTGTAGGCTGCGAACCAGCAGGAGGTCGCCTCGATTAGGGCGCGCGGCTCCGCCACACCAGACACTGACCGGTCGTCGCGCGCTGGCAGACGACACTCGACAGGGAATCGGTGCCAAAGCCAGCGGTCGGCCTTTCTATGCGGTAAAATCCAGACTCCGGGGCAAAGCCGGGGCGAGCGACAGCGCTGACGCGTAGATACGTCGAGCCGCCTTTTTATTCTGTCTGTCTGTCTGTCTGTCTGCTTGGGCCCTGGTACAACGCCAGCGGCTGTACGGAGGAACGTGTCGAGAGGCGATCGATCGATCGATCTTCTGGCACTGCTTATCCTGACTGCACGGCAGCCCGTGTTGCCGATACGCTGTGCCCAGGAGCCTCGTCACACACAGACAAGTGAAGCGCGGGCACTCCAGAAAACAGTCCACGGGACGCTTCACTCGATCCGGTGAATGGGGGGAGGGCAGGACCCAGTCGTCGTCGTAGCGCGCAAGGCCAGTTGCGAACTGAACCGATGCACACTGTTGAGTCGGTGGAAGGGATAGCGTTGCCACAACTTTACGGAAAGATGTTGTGGCGAAATGACCACACGATGGCGGCGAGCGCCGGCTTCGAGCACGTTTGAGTGCCAGTGTGGTGCCGCCTGTGAGAGAGGTGATGGTGTTGACGAGGCAATGGATAGCCCGTCCTCGGCCGTGATGGCTCTCTGCAAACTGCGCTGCACCCTCATGGCTGGGTATGGATAGGACGTTGTGGTGCAACGAGTTGGGACAGTAGCAGATTCATTGTTGTTGACATGACCTCCAACTGTTTTCTCGCGATCGCTTCGTCAACAACGTGATGCAACAATTGGACACCGACAGACGACGCCGCTTGGAACGCAGAAAGATGAAGAGCTTGTCCTGAGTAGGCTATTGAAGGAACACCGCGCCGTACATGCGGTGTGTGTGTGGGCTATGTCTACAGTTCTAGATGCCGATTCGTTGCTGGGTTGAAGGACCCGTAGGCACATTCAAAAGTGACGGCTCGTATTCGATCAAGCAAATGATATCTCGGACAAGCGGTGCAGTAGCCACAATCACGACGGGATGCAGTCGTCGTGTTTCGGAGAAAGCCGATGTGCTGCATGTGACCTCGAAAGACATCAGGTGCGACGATTGTCTTCGGTACGTACGATCGCAAAACGGCATTGCACGAAGGCAACAGCTGCGTCGATTAGAGCTGATACCTCCAAGAGCAGGGAAGTAAGTGCGTAGCAAGTTGCACTTGCGACCTAAACGTTTGTACATGTCCTTTTATCCAGCTCTGGTCCTTCCGCGCGTTCACGCCATTGCAGGATAGGTGAGAGTTGCATAGATATTCCATTGGATTACGACTGGTCTTTCTTTCTCGATACCAGATGTCGTGTGCCCAATCTGTCGGTGCGTGCAAACGGCCTGCACGTCTGCTGGCTCTGCAGCATTCTCGGGATACGACCCATCTACAAGATCCCTTTTCTTCCGAATGTTTGTTGACCGGCACTTCTGACCGTTGGAATCGTGAAGAAATCCAAAGCAGAACAAAAAACCATGTTTTTACTATTATTTAAAATTTTCGCTCTCTACTTTGTGTCGATCTTAGTTACCCGAAGACAACTGATAGCAACACAACGCATCATCGCGACAATCTTACAAACTCCTGTCATGGCGACAAAGGCTTCTTTTCGTGTGAGTGCGTTTGCGGCGCTCGACGATTTCCACAGTGTCAGTCCCTACAACTACAATTAGCTTTTCTTTGTATGAGCAAAACACATCGCAGATTAGGTAGAAGGTCTGACCCAACTTCTACTCTTGAGAATTTACAAGTCTGTACGAATCTGCTAAGAGGTTGTCTCGCTTGTGCATTATCGGTCGTTTCAATCGGCCACATTGCACGCTCGCCATGAGTATAGCGTGCGCTAATATGGCCACAAGTGTCCCTAGCGCACGTGAAGCTCAAGTGCACTACTCAGTTCACTACAATGACGAACAACATATGACTAGTAACGGCAAAGCGATGCTGAACAGCACGATCAGCTTGCGTGCCAGTCAAAAGATATCGGGACAAGCAACATCCGTCTCGATCTCTCGTACCTGATCAACGGACCGAGTATTGAATACTATCAGACTGCCCTGAGTATTGCTGCGGATGTCTAGCATCCAACGCTTTATCAATCGATACTATCCAATAACGCGAGCGATCGGACCGACCTGTCTTATAATCCGATCGCCAAGATCTTGCGCTTCGGACGTCAGTCACTCGGCAAGTACCACTTTACTATACTCACACTTCTTTGTCGATTGTGGCATCTACGCACTCCTTGACGGCAAGGTCAAGTCAGCTACAGCACTCGAGGTGTTAGGTAATATACAATGAAGCACATACGTCACGTGGCTCTTGTGCTACATAAAATGGATTACAAGGACCACTGAGCCCTCATCCTTGCTAGCTGTCACACGTCAAAGCAGGCAACGGTGTGGCAGAAAGACGCTGATTAGACCAAAGAGGGTGACAGGCAATACCCTTCGTCGGGGGCTTCACCAGATACTATTGTTCACGAAATGGCATCCAAGCGAGATCCAACGCGGCATTTTCAGACAAAATGAGACTAAAGAGAGCAGAGTTAATGCGAAAAAAACAGCGTACTGAAGTAAGTTTTGCAGGAGAGCGTCCGTAATGTGCATGTGATGTGCCTTGTATCATCCTGTGGGGTTTCGACGCAGCCTGCCTACCATTCTGGGCACCCCTTTTAGTGTGCAAACCTTATTTGACATCACATGATACACAGGACGATGGAGCCCAACTTTCGCACCTCCAATACTAATGACTGGGCGAGGCGTAAACGTTGGCGGTGATAGTTCTACGGGCCGTGCCATCTTTGCCGTTTGCGGTGGTCTTGGCAGGTGCCTGACTGTACGGATTCTATCTGCAAGAGTAAGTAGATGGAAGAACGTCGGGTGCGTAGTCGATCGCATGCAGATTCCCAGACGTACGCTCACCTCTTTTTTGTATCGTGTCCAGGTCCAAGTTCTCGTGGAAGCAGAAGCGCGTAAACGCCTTGCGGCCGCCACAGTATACCCCACAACAGTCGACTGTTGAATAGACACGTAAGTTTCGGATCACGCTTCTTTTTACGGAATGATTTGTGAACACATAAAACGATGAAAAGAAGAACAACATGTGGTTCGGCCATTACCTACTTCCAGGACTCCCTTTCCTGATGTTCCATCTCGTGCCAAGTGTTACGCATCGATCCGTTCGTCTGGCATAGTTGCTGGTTCTGGAGTGCTACTGTCGACAAAAATTTTGTCATCTTGAAATTGCACGTGTCACGAGGCTCAGATTGCATTGGTGAGACCCGTCTCGATTAAGCTTCTCTGGACGTTGAGACGTCGTTTTGTAAAGCTCGGAGTGACAACACTCATGCGCATTGCAAGTGGAAAGTACATCGCGTTCTTCTGTCGGGCACGTTATGCTTGATATCTCACTCGGCGAAGGCTTCTGCCTGTTGCAGAGCCTCTCGTTGATAACAGTTATCTCCTACCATTGCCTGTGTACCTACCACGTGCAGCACCAATGACAACATAAATTCTAGTTCTCGATCTCCCATGATCGCACGTTGCCTACTTTCCGTCGTTCCATGAAGCTCCGACATCGCTAGCTGTCCTTTCAACGTACTTGACGACTGCAAAGCTGTCAGACTCTCCAGTTTTCTTTTGCGTTGAGGCAAATGAATACCAACCCAAAGATCAGATGTTGCGATTTATGCCGACGAGCAACTTCTTACACGACTCCAGAGGGCAAATTCTGTTCTTTCATGCCAGTCGTTGCCACTTAATGCCCGCGCCTTATCATTCTGGCTTGTTACAAGTGCATCAGCACTACAGCGTGATGGCTTTGTAAGATTTCGCCGACAAAACGTCGCAGCCGTAGATTAGCTGAGCATTATACCTTGTGAAGCGTCCAACTTCTTTCGCGTCATTCCTTGTCGCGTCTTTATCCCTTTATCATTGCCGCGACTAAATCTAACTCGACGTGTTCCAGCTTCTACGTCGAATTATAATGTGCGTGCTTGTAAGGTAGTCCTACCTAAGGTATAGCTACATTCTTCTCATTTAGTTTTCATGTTCGGTCCTATTCGTTTTTGACGGTTCGCATTTGTTTGCGTCCCTACTTGCTATCAGTTTCTCCACACTCCAGTCACAGCTGCAGCACACTCTCCTTCAACCTTTGGATTTCCAATCGACTAGATCTTGATTCTCAGAAGGAACTACCGACATCATATGTTTTCAGCTGTGAGCAATTGACACACTTCGACTTCTCTATGTTTTAACTCGACAGCGCGCAGGAGCTGCAGGGGAGCTTGGTCGCTACGGCGTTTGTTGCAACTGACACTCCTAACGTTCTTATAGAACGCCCGGATCCATCTTTGTGTGTCCCCAAATCGATCTGCGACGACCTTCACTGGATGCTTTATTTTCTCGTCGTCATCGCCAGAGACCACGACTCGCGAAAGAATTGATAGGCATGACTAGACCCTCTGCTTATCCCGCTGCGCGTAATATGCCCCCAGCCGTAACGTGTTGCCTACGTGCTTTTTCTGTACAAAGCAATTAAGATGAACAGTGGTACCAAGCTAAAACTTACTGCATTTAACGTTTTCGTATCCGATCGTAATACTCTCTTCCGCTTCCCTTTGACTACACGAACCAATCCCGATCATTGTCAGCTCATGCACACGCATCCGCATTATCTTCGTTCAGCTCCTACCACGCACTTTATGTGTGCAATCAACCACAATAAACTCAACTTTCGGCAATGTGCGTTGATTTCTCCCATGCCTCCACCTTCCGTCTTCCAACGATGTCTTCTGGCTGGGAAGAAGAGTGCGCGACATTCAATCCAAGATATGCGGATTACGCATACCACAGTCCCGAATTGTCTCGTCCACTGCTATTCTCCGGCTTCGTAGGTCTGCACGCTTTCGGAGGCTTGTATACTTACACTTTTCACCTGCTGAGAGGCCGCAAGCTTGGTAGCAGAGTCCCCGGGTGGTACCATTGAGCCTTACGTGTCACGCGTTGTTTGAGACCTTGGTTTTGATTCAAATGAGATACCCGAATCGGCAGGCAGTCACTGGACTCGAAAGATTGGTGCTCTAGACACCGGGGAGACCGCTTCATATTAACGTCATCTTTTTGCCGGAGCACGTTGCCATGTCCAGGGTACGATCTACGGACCGAAACCTGACAACGGGTCCGCAACCATTCTTCACTTGACGCGACGAGTGATGCAACCGTCGAGTAAAGTGATGCCATTTTTTATGCTACAAAAAGTCCATATAAAAGTCATGCATTCCGGGTCTATCGATCAACTGTCATATACACCATGGTCCAACAATCTAGTGTATCTTGTGTGCTCATACTTCTAAGTCACAAAATTGTTGCGGGTTCGATGTGGTTGTCCTTGTTTGATTGCACAGAGTCATCTCGGTTTGAACACACATCGATCGCTTCCTTGTATCTGTTCGAAGTGAGCCATTCTACAAACAAAACGTCTGCACCTTGTGTTCTTGGAAATACAAAATGATGTTCCGTGATCCGACAGAGACGCGATAGTTCGTGCCTGTAGAGTTCAGTCATTGTTCCGATGCGAACGATCGTTTACTCATATTCAGCTTGCTCCGGTTAGAGTTATAGTATTTATGTCCAATACAATTTCCGTTGGCGCACAGATCGAAAGGCGCTTCGTGTACACACGCGCCTTTCGATCTGTACGCCAAAGAGACTGCATCGAATATAACTGTTGCAATTCTTGCCGCTGTAGTCCTCACATACAGCTTGTTGAATCGTGCACATGATGTGCGGATACATTTGTGGTTCGTTACTCAATTATAGTCATCGACGCCGTCAACTACGTATCGATGTGCTTGTCCTTGCGAGCTGTTTCATCTTTGTTTCTCGTTGCACTTTAAGGAACCCCTGCAAATCTACCTTCGTT
>CANTFL010000390.1:0-13516 GCA_947650285.1 Hyaloperonospora brassicae | reverse complement strand
GGGCAATATACGCTTGTGACGTTCACCGTTTTGGGTATATCATTTCAAACTTAGCAGAGATTACAAACCCTTTTTTGAAGCAGATGCGAAAATTACCTTTTCTTCAGATGCTGGACGCTTTGTGTCGCCACTAAATGAAGAATTTTTATAAACGGGCGCAAGTACGCAATTGGTTTGGTTGCACCGTTGGTGCCGTTGGCGATGAAGAGATTTGGTGAGGAGATGAATGCTGCTAAGATGTACACCGTCTTCCCAGCGAAACAAACTTGTAGAACGCGTCGTAGGTGCATCAAATCGCCAATATGTGATCAACCTTCCAACCTCGGATCGTCCGATTGGTAGTTGCAACTGTGGGAGGTATCAGAACTTCCTTATGCCCTTGCCGCCACGTTTGTGCGTTTGCATTGAGAGTGAAGATGGCCCCAATAACACTAGTCGACAAATTATACATCTTTGACCCCTATCGCGCAACATACAACCGTCCATACGTTCCAGTATTTATTGTGAATCTCTCGCTGTCACCACTTTTACCACCAAAGGTTTCTCGGCCCCGGGGACGACCTGTTTAGAGACGCAAGGAAAGCGGTTCTCAGCAGAAATAGATGAATGGGAAACCTTGCAAGACTTGTGGACAGCTTGGGCACAATAGAAGAACTTGTAGAGGATCATTTGTGATCAGGTTAGGAGAGGAGGGGACGAAGCGAAATTACAAAGAAGAAGGTGGGCGAGAATCTGTATTGTAATTCTTTACTTCTCCTCTCAATGTTTGTTTTGACGCAGTATTTGTTAACACAAATTCTGTAGCAACGGGTAGCGGCCGGTTTAGTCCATAACTCCCGTTGCTTACACGTGTCAGTACTTGACGTCCCCCTCCCTTTATTTCGTCTCGTCAAAGTATTGAACAAGGACAATGTTCTTGGTTGAATCCCTGATGTAATACGTCCTCCGATGAAACGTCTACAAGCAACTCATTAGAACAGCAAACCAGTATCTCATAAAAGTCGTCCATTAGAACCCTCCAATTCGTACTGCGAAAAAACACCAACTTAAGGAAATCTCTGCAGAATGCACATAACTTCCCAAGATGATATTTCTCGGCTGATCACCGGATTTGCTTGGTCCTCACGAGCCTGCAATTTGACACATCAGGTCGGGCGTCAGCATGACATGACAGTCACCAAGCACGTGGCAGGACCACTCAAGAACCATCGCCGCTCCCGCCCACTCTTATCTTTGCGTTTCTGCCAGTGTCATCCATCTTTATTGTAATCCGAGACCTCTGGTGTGTTATAAAACAATAAATTGCCACCCTGGTCACGCATGAATAGGGTACCGTAAATTTTTGTCAGTCGATTTCCGATAAGGATTAAATTTCCTCAAACAGCTCCTCGTTTTGAGCTAAACGTTGAGAGACGTACCTGTGGTCGAAACTGCACCGAGTGGAGCAGCGGGACACTTTCCAGATTGAAGTGAATCAAGAGGAACACCAGCTTGTGTTTGAAGAGCCATCGCCAAATCGCTTCTTTACGCAGAAAGGCTGCGCGCGCTTTATTCATTCGCCGTTTTGTATTCCTCTCATAGCTGGTGAAAGAAAGTGTCATATTTTGTGGATAGCAAAAAGTGTCCTATCCTAAGACTTTTCGATAAAAATTGTCCTATTCTATTTAATTTCTCATATGTTTAATGCAGGCGCGCCATAGTGCAGAAACATTTGACTGCTATGTTCTCATCATTAGTTAAAACTAATGAAAGTCATTTTTGTAGAATATTGAAGTCCAAGATTATGTCGCTTCTAATTTCTCTCACCAAAGGCCCAATTGATGTTAATTTGACGAACGTTTTCTTGCATCAAAATGTTTGTGAAATGGACTTAACGTCGATTGCGTTGCGAGCGATCCCGAATAGGGGAAAATTTTAACTCCCACGGATCTTCGGCGATACAACCGATCAATATTTTACTATCTGACCTTTTCAAGGTTACTCTAGGGGCATTACACGAAAGAAAGAGATGTCCATATGAATCTAACATATCATGTCATGTACATTGTCAGCTACGATGGATAATGTATTAGGAATCTTACTTCTATGAAATTGCAGTATTAATGGGCATGCTGAATATATGCCCATCCATCGTTGCATAATTTACTTGTAATTGAGGTATCGGGCTGGTTGACATCGCGATCAATATTAAAAAATGAGCATATTGTCATCGTTCACTCGCTTGACAAAAGTGTGAGTCAAACCAAGCGTTACATTCGGTATTTGTCGAAGTGACCGTATCGCGAATTTTCCAAATAACCTAGCGTACATATAGAGCGCTAAAACTCGAAACGGTGCAATATAGATGATGTGTTTCATATTACTTTGTAAAATGAACACTGACATCAACGCAAGCTCATTATTTTCTTGATTCTGTAGATGCTGACGGTGACTTGCTAAAGCAATATAAATACGATACCATAGTTGCTGAACGGGTCTTGCGAAGACCGCAAGATAGGTGGATTGGTTACAATGTGATTAAAAGCTTTCGTGCTTCTGTATAAGGCTCCTTTATGCATTGCAATTGACAAATGCACAAGACCGTGACAATACAAAACCATTGTGCGCCAGAAATATTGCAGCGTATGGGTGGTCGTTCCAGTCTTCTTGTCGATGACTCGGTCATACGTTTAAGTGTTCAGAGTATGTATTTATCACTAGTACGAAACTTCCGAGCTTCGATTTATCGATTTTTGTGTAGGCTATTGCCACGAGTTTGCCGTGCGCGATTCCTTGCATACAAATCTGGCTATGAATGACAAACATATTTATACTTCGATGCTTGCCATATTCACCGGAGTATTATGAGGTTATCACTCAAATGGATGGATGCCGCTATATGACGTATTGGCATCGTCTTGAAACGCGCAAGCAGATTTATATACCGACCACGCGACTTGCTAGAGTTGTGTATCAGTCAACATCCTATATGCTTCCGTCCCGTCTTAATATCAAAAAGAGCACAACCGACTTTAATGCATTTGTCCCACGAATCCACGAATATTCTAGTGTCTTCATTTGCTCTGTATTTGATTAACGAGCCCGATATGTATTTCGGTTTGCTTTTTTTGCCTCGCGGAATTGTCATGTGTGCAAAGTGTTCAACGACGTCGCGATACCTTAAGATGAAAGGTTAATCGGTAACCCTCTTATGTGTATGTAAGCGTTATGATTTATATATACGTATACATCGATACACCACGGCGCTCTCGTACTTTAGATTCCTACAAGTTCATCATTTAGCGCATATTGGTATAGTATTTCACCGCTTGGGGAAGTGTTGACCAAAGCGAGTTATAGCATGCTCACATCGGGTAGTTTAATGTCCACATCAGCATTAGATTTTCGAAAAAATGGTGAAATATGGCCCACTAATGGACTATTAGTGGGCTGTATACATCATTTCTTAATAGAAAGGTCGGTGTTAGAGTCCGACATTGCGGTTAGATGTACGGACATTACTATGAAGGATGAATTGATTGCAGTATCGGTATAAAATCGATACAATGGATGTGACTAACATGTGCAAGTATGATTTGCATTTGATCACTGAAACGAGACCATTCGACGGTAGAGTATGCTCGCCCATATTTTTCTGTATGGGAGAGACAATCGTTCAGAAGTTTATCAGACGTCACTGTGGTCAGTCAATTAGTCATTTGTAGACTGACAATTACGACCTCCGATACTTGTCCATATGAAGCTAAGTGTACCAATATATAGCAAACTTGCACCGTACATGTTGTTTGTTGTCGATTTCACTTGATTAGTAAGAAATATTATGAACGAGGCAATACGAAATGAAAGGTTGAGGTGCACATGTTTTCATGGTGTCATCAATAATTGATATCAAAGGTTCTTAATACGGTCTAGCTTTCGATTGCAATTCATTATAATAGTCCATTTGAATCTTGTGTCACCCTCTATCTCAACTCGATGTAAGGCACAAGAAGGGGCTTTTCTTATAGGTGTAGTACCCTGATCGATGATAATAGTTAAGGGGTCTAAGCATGCGATCTGGTGCGCATTAGGAACGATAAGTGTGAATTAACAATTAGCTTAAGTCATAATGCTAAATTTGATGCTGACATCTTGGCTCTAATTCACTTGGAGTCGGTCTGCACATGCCTCGGGACGGTCATCATGCACAGTCACCGCAGTATTGACACTAGCGCCGGTCCACGAGAATGCGTGCTTATTTACGAAGCAAGTGTCGCGACGGCAAAGACACGCTTATCGCAATCATTTTTGAAAAACATTATAGATGTCTCCTGAGTGACCATGCTGCTTCTCTGGCAAGGAATTGTGCCTCTGTTGTAGACGTTTCACCCATGTATGCAACCTAGGCTACGATGTTAAGTAAGAGCCGTAAGGTTGAGAAGATCGCTGACGTCGTGAAACCTTTTAAACCTCGCAATCACAAATCAGCATTAAAGAAGTCGTTCTAAGTTCAGGTGCAGGCTTATGGCAATCTTGATGTGGTGGAGTCTTAATCACAAGTTTTTTATGACCCGACTCTCCACTGGCGCTCAGACGACCGACTATCGCAGGGTATACTCCACTTTCGTGATTTTCCTTTCCAACTCGTGTAACGCACGCTTACCGGTGGACTGGTGTCGAGGGAAATTTGACCATGTCTAAATGCATTTTTGATCGTGGAGTGAAGTGCTTTCGAAAAATATTAGACCCAGAGGTCGGCACGATAAATATCGAAGGGGCCACCTTGAAAGAAGGTGGTTTCCGAAGGAGAAGTGACATCGAAAGTGGGTGAGCCTTCATGGGAGAGGGATTCGCAAGATCAATCGAGGGGAATTCCGTCGCCAAAATAACGTTTTAGCGGCACTAACAGAAGACGACCGGGGTCCCTCGCTGGTAGACTCGGTCACTCATAGGCAGACCCGGTCCTTCCGCGGTGGATCTGGTCCCCTCACTGGTAGACCCGATCCCTCACTATTACACCAGGTCCATCACCGGTAGACTAGGGTTCCTTGGTAGTATACCCGGTCCTTTATCGGTAGACTAGGGTCTCTTGCTGGTAGACCTGGTCACTTAAGGTTCGGCTACTATTGACCAGTCACACAAGATTCAGTGCACCGGTCCAGGATAGAGTAGATATGTTTCAAGATAGGGCTATATCGAAAATTACCTAATTTGCGATCTACGTGGCTTGTCATCATCGTGCATGAAGGGATAGTTAGTTAAGTCTTCTCGCCTGTTCCGGCGAAGAGATACAATTTGGTCCCCCATTTGTGATAGTTGAGTGCCGAGATTAAGTGCAAGTAGAACCCCAGGAGTATTTGTCCTGTAGACTCGTCGAGTAAAAAAGCTCTTTGAGACCCGCTATTGGAAGCGGCCTCCCAACCTAGCAATAAGAAGCAAGGTATAGACCAGGAAGTTAACACCATTATGATTACACGAAAGACCAGGAGCGACGAGCTACCCAAAGGATTTGGTTTTAAGCCCATTCTCGATCAAGTCAATCGATAGGACACCTACTGTCCCACCTAGTGACGCATATCCACTCGAAAAACAAGTTTTATCTCGTCCAAGGGTAAGACATCTTAGTCTCCGTCCGAATTTATTAAAGCGTGCAACCCGCTAGCCGACGGGTACACAAGATGAGTCAAGGTATATACGCGGCAATGGGGTACCCCCCCGATAAGTCAGCAGTACAGCACCTTAAGAATTTTGGGGGCCATCACGCAGATTCGAGACCTCACTACACCACAATCGAAAAAAATCTTGTTTACATCTACGGGTGTGCCTAAATTATTCTCGATATGAGTCATTTCAATATTTCATCATCTCCTCGAAAAAAATCTTAATTTGCGAACCTCTTGCCCGCTACAGCCATCTCAAGATCTTGCACTCTGCTTCCGATTGAAGTTGAGAAAATCTAAAGAGACATTGCATTCCTGGTCAAAAAAATCCAGAAGTAGTCTTATTTATGAGCGGTCGATCTTTAAAAACGTCGGAAGGCCAAACTATCCTACCCAAAATTATAAAGGCACACTTGTATATTGATCAGTAAATTGATTATTCATTCAATGCTATCTACCAAAGTCTAAGTCTCTGAATAATCCATTCCGTAGTTATGATGGACCACCACGTGAAGCCTTGTGCTATCAAGTTTTAATCTTTCATCTCATTCGGTGGTTCACTTCAAATTACTGTAACCTTATCATCCGAAAGTCGCGTCACCCAATCTCGCGTCATCCAATATTACGCTACCCAATATTACGTCTTCCGCAATCACATCATCGAATATCGCGCCACCGAAATCGCCTCATCCAAGATCGCGTCGTCCTAGGTTGAGGTGCCCGAGCCGATATTGTGGTGTGTGGTGCAACTCATTGTGTGGCTCACATTTACATCGAAACTAGTAAACATTCGCAGCGCGATCAGTGGTCTACACTCCTCGACCCGTATCATCAAATCGATGACCACGGCATACGCAGCATATATTTGATTTGATAGTAATGAGGAAGACTATTCAAAAATCGGCAGTATTGACTTCAAGATGGTCGATCACTTCGCGGATGTATAAGCTGTACTTTCAATCGAAATCTGATGTGATGGGCACGAAAGGTTACATAAATATTCGAAACGATCATCCATGGCTTGTGACAAGCATTGTCGTGAGCACTAAGCGCTGAATACCTGGCCAAAGAATTATTTTAGACATTTACGGGCTCACTTAGCTGTATGGACGGTAAGTGATGACATGCGCTCCGCTCTCATATCTTAAATTAATCAGCGGACAATCATGCGAGATCGCCATAACGATTCTCCGATACGTTCGATACGTTCTGACTATTCTTATGTATCGTTAATACTAATGACGAGCGAGTGATGGGCATCACTATCGAAAAAAGTCACGCTTCGGTAACATGCCAATCGTCAGACGCGTAGCCGTTAAATATCTTGCAGCTCTTCAAGCTTTTGATACATAAAGCGGGGCGACTGAACAGATCAAACTTTTAGGAAGCTTACATAAGCTTCCAAAAGACGTATATTATTGTGGTTAATGAACCTTCGAAGCCGAAACCGGCACCGTTAATCCAGAACAGCTTCTTTGTCTTCTTGTATCTATTCGCTCTTTATTTAACACAATTAATTCGGAAGTAAAAAGACTTTGTCGATCGCTTTCCAATTTATCAAAGGGCTTGCAAAAGCTCCTGGCGCAGATGTGAATCCACCGTCGATGTTGCATTCATTGTCCAGGGGGTGGTTGAGCGCTTCATTATCTATCTGAACAAAGAGAGAGTCTTACACGCCGAGCCATGATGTACTGCAAAGCGCCCGATCTTCAATGGTTGTAGACTTCGAATACGCTTACGTTATGCAATCCGCTTTAGAGTATTGCGGTCTGACCGGATAAGCGCACCCACTGTGCAATCCATTGCGCTTAGTAATTACATGATTTCAATGTATACGGATACGACGTCGAATAATTGCTTATATAGAAAATTATGCATAGAACCCATAGTTTCATAGTAGCTGCTCGTGTAGGAACAAAAGACCTAATGATGTCACTTTGTATTCTACGACAGGTACAAATCTGGTAGCGCTTGTTGTCCAGACAACCCATACGTAGATCTTAAGCCAGACTTGAACCTGCCTCGACTATCGGCGACCTGGCCAACTTAAAGTCAACTCTTATTTTACGAGAGTAGAATAAATTAGGCAGGAGAACTATTTTAATAGCCATAAGCAGACCCACAAAAGCGAAGCCCATACTAAGCATATTAAAAATGATGTGGCAGCAGCAAGAAATAATGAGAAAGATAGCTGAGGTCACGACATTTAAGAGCTTACTTCTGACGAAGTAAAGGATTACGTTATGGATGCCAAGTACAAAAATCGTTTGCGCTCGCTACAGAACAACTACAGCATATTTTACAGTGAAGCGTGTCGATTAAAAATGCGCGACGATGGCAGCAACGATGATTATAACGATTGGGAGCAGGCTCATGGTCACTTTATTGGAGTGGTATGTTTGGTAAAGAAGCAGGATCACTACCATGGATGGGCTTTATTTACCTAGAGCAAGAATTTATACCGGTAGTCTTTCAGATCCGTTTCCGTGACCAGCTTCGTAACCTTGATTAGGATCAGTTTGAGACCTTGGTAAATTCGTTAATCAATTTCAACAGCTTATGATATGGGTATAAAATATGAGCGATAAAGGCTTCGAAGTTCTATATTAGTAAAGATTAAACGCATCAAACTCGCGCCAAATTCGAGATCGCAATGCTCACCCCTGAAATATTGCTCATGTCTTCGAGACATCTCATTTTGGCGTTAGAACCTCGAGATGCGCTCAGCCGTTTATTTGTCGACGGGATACAGTACCGCGTCCACGCTTTGAAAAACCGTCCAGATCCAATTGAAGTAAGTAACGTGCAAGTGGTGTACACAAGTAAAATTTCATCGAGCGCAAACTATGCTTATAGTGCAACGTTCCAGAAAATTGACTCGCATAATGTCCGACGAGGGCAAGAAGTCGGATAAAACAGCATTGCAATCGAACATTCGAATCGATATGAATAAGAGTATCCAAAAAACAAAAGAAGAAGATGAGAGTGGGATCGTGTTCGATTGGTGCGCCATCAGCAACTGTTAAAGTACATGTGTTCAGTCAACAGTCCATTTTGTTGCGTAAACGCGGTATGGTCGACGGTAGACTAGTGACAACTTACAAAACTGTGAAGCTTCGACTAATTTGGTTCGCCTTGGAATAGCGCCAAGAGTCATCAGTAGACACTGAGGACTTCTGAAGCGGTTCGTTGATTTTCTAATTGTTCTAGCCGAGTTGTAGACGGTCAAATTAATTGTTAGTAGATGTGAAGGGAGGTAAATGAACATGGTATATACATCGAGCCTCTTAGATGCAGGAAGAAAGGTGATTTTTGCGCTTTCGTGGTATCGGGAGTACACCTTGGAGGTGGACTGGTCATCCGGGCAAAATTTGCTTCAAAATATTTGTGCCATCACCACCCAATGAAGTGAGCGATAAGGTGGTAGTGCCACCGAATATATGTGATCTAATCCATACGCGAAATGGGCCTTCGAGACCATTCTATGTGCGAAAAGACGAATACGCCGAGATTCATATGGTGGAAGTATTCCCTTTCAATACGAGCAACATCATTACTAAATGGGTCTGTGATCTAGTTTTATTATAAAGTGATGTATTTCCAGAGAAAATTCCTGATGATATCTCACTCGCACGTGTAGTTCATTTCGAAGGTGAGATGATACTAGATGAATTTCCATGCTCACTAGCCAGTTTTTGTTTGTCCAAGATGAAGCAAGAAGCGCTCGAGTTGTTCGTGACAGAGGAACTCAATAAAGTCTGATTAGAAATTTCAAACTCACCGATGGTTTTCAACTTCTTTGGTCATTTTAGAAACATGAAACTAAACAATCTTTAACCCGGGATGAGTGGTCCGGCCCGTAATCGCACGCAACCCATTCTCTATGTTGCCGATTATCGATGAGGACATTGTTCGAACAAGATTCGAAAGAATCATATCTCTTTCATGGAGGATCTTCAATCGAATAGTAGGCTGCGCTGTCTACACTGTCATTGAGTTGGATCGGGATAATACTTAAATATTTGTGAAACATCTTCAGTCGTCAATAAAAGGCTTTTATACTCATAACAATACATACAAGTAATGCGTTGTTCCAATGGGCTTGAAAGAAATGCTAAGAGTCTGTTTTGTACTTATCTGGGTACTGTCACATAAATTTTAGTTCGTGCTCGTCTATCTCGACTACATTTGGCTGTTTACGAAATCAAACGCGGATCACAGTAGACATATGTGTGGGGTAAATTTGGTACTTCGCCAAGCGAAAGTATAGACACACTAAAGAAATTGCTCTTTTATCAAGAAAGGCGTCATATTCTTAGGCCATACAATTGCAAAGAGTGGCTTGAGTGCGGATCAGTGAAAGACGACATCCATTTAGCAAATAAAGGTACCAAGCACGCATAATAAATTTTGCGTTTTCTGATATTTGATGGCTACTATTGACGGTTTAGCTGTGCTATCGCACAAACATCACTACCCCTTATGAAGATCTTAGAAATGGGAGTGAGATGGGAGGGGTCGCACGATCAGGACAAGGCGTTCCGAGACTTAAGGGTTGCCCTACAACAAGCACCTTTCTTACAGCTGCCGAATTTTGTGACTCAATTTACCTTCATTGCAGATGCGTCCTAGTGCTGCATGGGTGGTGCATTGTCCCAGATCACAAATGTCGAAGATCATCCCATCGCGTTCTATAACAAATAGTTTGGGCTTTATGAACAAGAGTCGCCTGCCCACGAACAAGAATTACTAGCGGTCAAGACTGCCTTTACCATATGACATCATTACCTTCATGGACGTTCATTTGATGTAATCACGAGCAATAACGCGTGCCGTTGGATACTTCAAAATCCCATTGTCACTCCGAAATTGGTTCTGATGTTTTTGCAGCTCGACTTCACGCTGCATCATGTAAACGTCACATCCGACATGGTCGCCGATGCTCTGTCACGGCATAACGGGGTCACTCCGTCCGTTGAATCAATTTGACTTCAGTGCCTTGAGTTCATACCTGCGGTTCGCAGTGCGGTCTATGAGGCAGCAACTTCATGAACAAGCTTAGTGCTCTCTCACACGTCTATACCAATACTTATTTGATGCGCATGACCTCTAGGGCTGTGTTATGTGATTCAGTACGTCGGATGACGTCAAATAAAAAAGACCAGACGCAGGATTAAGTCCAGAACATAGCGTTTGTGGTATCACGTGTGCATATATCCCCTGCGATGAAGATCTCGTTTAAGTTCGGCTAGGTCTATTACCGGGATTTAAGAGTGCTCTAAACAAAGTTCATGAGAATTACGTGCTAAAGAATGGGATACTTTATCTAAATACAAAGCATGCTGCCAATATATTTTGCGCTCCTTTGGACTAGGGGTTGATCATCGGTGTCCTGCGAAATCATCACGATGGAGAACAGCGGAACATCGAGGAATTCGTCACACTCATTTAAGGGTGACACAATGGTACCATTGGTCAAACTTGAACAAGATGTACGCGATTATGTAAAAAATATGAGGAACATGTGTGCTATAAAAGACGAGTACTCCCAAGGAAAATTGCAAGCTCATGCCCATGCCTATACCAGAAGAATGTTGGTAGTTGTATCGATGGATTTACAACGGGATTGCCAGTGTCAAGCGGGCTGAAGTGATCATGAATATAGTGGATAAACTGTCAAAGCGTCCAAGATATGCTGCAACGCAAACCAACGTCGATGCGCCACAAGTTGCATAATTGTTTTTGATGTTGTGGTCCAGTACGACAATCTACCAAAAGTCGTTCTTAGAGATCTCGACCCGAAACTTTAGGTCCAACTTGTAGACATTTTTCATGGCGGTCATGGTTAAAACGCACTCAATGGCGACATCGGACAATCGAACGGTCAAAGAGAGCGCCAAAACTAAATTTTGGAATATGCACCACAATTCATGGTATCGTATCATGGTAGTGATTGGTCAGAATATCTCAGTTTGATCGAGAATCTCACTTTGGGCTGAAAAGAAAGTTACCGAGATATCATTTTTCGAAATTGACACGAGTATATAGACAAAAACGCTATAGCAGGCGATTATAGTGAATCAGTGACATAGATTGTTCTTGATGATTACGCCAAGAAAATTGCAGACAAAAGACATAATATAATTTACTTTGCACGGACAATCTTGGTAATGCTCGAAGGGAAAAAAGAGCTGCTACAGGAACTCAGCAGAGTTATGTTTCACGCCTGGATTATGGATAGGCTTGACTGTAGACATCGTAAACAGTGCCATCGTATTTTTGGAAAAGCTACAATTAAAATTGAAGTCAGTTGCGGAGAACATTAGGCCGTTTAAGATTGGGAGAAGGATGAAGCAGAAAGTGGATAAACTCACCCTTTCTCGAACAATCAGCAAGTTGCATCTGAGCTCCAACATCGATTTTTGATCCATGTTGTGACAAACCATGTGCAGTTTGGCAGTCGATTGGTACCATGGGAAGTACTAGTGATACAGATGCAGCCACCGGTGACGAGTTCCACATTTTGAAAGCTTTTATCAAAAAGCGCATAATTGGCAACATCCTGAGTGTCTCGTCCGGTGGAATGGACTTACTGAACATGACTGTACCTGGGGAAAAGAAAACAACATCAGACATATGCCGAATTAGCGCAAAATGAGTGCAAGACTTTCTAACGCGCCAACGCAAGCTCCCTCGTGGAGAATACAGCGCATGTCTCCCGCTCCAGAACGATTGTCAACTTCCTATACGCTTACATTGTGCAATCCGGTTTCGAAGTATTTTTGGCTGACCGTAGAAGTATACGTGCGTTCCATCAAGTTTATTTATTACACGATGACAACGTATACGTATACGACGTCGACACGACTACGCAAAGAATATATAGGATTAGAGTAGTAACTCGTGTATGAACTAAAGACCTAATGAAACCACTTTTGTATTCGATGTCACAACACAGCACATGACGTCAAAAATACGGCGGAAATTTGGAATACGTGACTGATTTTATGCTTACATTTCAATGAGATCGTGTTTCACGTATGTCGAAGCGACTCTTGTCAGATGCAAACAATTGCGGCATTTTGTAATACAGGTTGGAAACTAGACAAGCCGAATACTCGAGAGCGGTATGTGTGACACCCACATACTATCGCAAAGTATACCTGCTTGTTGATGCGTTGGTCAGAATATATTGTTCGATGCATGTCCTACGCAGATCGGTGCAGTATATCATGTGCTAATGAATTGTAATTGCTCTTAAATTCAGCAACCTTCTTTGGTAAACAGGGAGTGACTTTGAGATTGTTTACGCCGACAAAAGTCAAGTGACGGACTGTTGCGACGTTTTTTATTCCGATTGAATTTGTTTACATTGTTTCAAGTGTTCCTAGAATACTATACGGAATCATCGTGACTACCATCTACCATTTTTTGTATCGCACGATGTCCCTTCGCTTCCTTAACCCACTACCACTTGCTATTCCTCTATTTTGACAGAATCGAGAAAGCTGCAAGACGCTTCCGCCTTCGAAATAATGTCCGCTACGTCAACCCAGTTGCTTTGACTTGGCAACACAAGTAGTCGCCTGCAATGAGTCCAGGTCACAGAAGAAGGACGAGGTTTGCGTCAATAGACGATAACGCCTTCTAGCTGTCATACCGTTGCATTGTTTCTGGTATGGGTGTCGTTCCAATGTGATCATTCCTACTACTTTAGGTGATCTCACGCTTGTGATAATGTTACAGCTGTTATGTCTCCCGTGGCTGAGATCACATCGACTGTAGCGAAGGGGGTACAGCTCCTAGCCAGAAAAGGCTTTCTGCTCAGCGAGCAATTAACTTATCGAAATGAACTTGACCCTTCGATTCAACAAGCT